>JAGFZM010003459.1:0-30410 GCA_017657215.1 Limnothrissa miodon
TGTGTGTGTGTGTGGCCAAAGAGCCATTGCCTTTTATAGGCTGTGTTTTAATTAGGGTGTAAACAGCACAAGAGGGAGATGCAGAGCAGTGCAGGGAGTTCAGCGGGGTTTAGGGGATGTGTGTGTGTGTATGTGTGTGTGTTTGTGTGTGTGTGTGTGTTTGCGTGTGAGTGTGAGTCTGTGTGAAATAGAGGGAATGTGTGTGTGTGTGTGTGTGTGTGTGTGTGTAAGTGAGGTAGCACAGAGTTAGTGCTTGCCAGGCCAGGCCCAGCTCAACTAAAAGTGAGGACTTTTCTATTCACTGGAATAATTAGAGAATATGAAAGACTTAGGACCCTAGGAAGGTATAGTGCCTGTTTTAAATGTAAGCTGGTGATAATGTTTTAGATGCTGAAGATGTAAATATGGCAAAAATGATTTAGATGTTGGTACTCCACTACTGGAGAACATTTTTTTTAAATTGCAACATAAACCTTAAATAAAAATATCTAGGTACATGTAAACAATCTCTGCGTTCGGATCAAAACCACCTCCATTTTTGCATCTGAGTGTCTAGACATGAGAGCATATATTTGAGTCACCATCAGGGTTAGTTGATTTTTGCTGCCACCTTGTGGTGGAGTTTGGAAGTTTGGATAAGTCTTAACGTTTAACCTGTTTACAGTACTTTGTATGTGCTCTTAACTCATTCTTTATTCACACATCTTAAATCTTGGGGACTACACAATGGTTACACTTTATGGATAACACACCACATAACCTACACACTACACTGGAACAGCAATAAAAGGAGAGATATAGGATAACTTTCCTACTCTCCTTAATAATAACGGTTTGGGTCTATTGGGGGCTTTTGCCTTTATGTAGATAGGACAGTGGAGAGAACGACAGGACATAAGGAGAGAGAGATGGGGTAGAATCAGGAAATTACCTCAGGTCGGACTTGAACTCCTGGTTGCCAGATTTATGGTATGGCGCCTTAGCCAACTGAGCCACAGCACCCCTACATTAGTGGTTTGTGGACCATTTGCAGTGTGTTGCCAGTCTCAGATTATGTACATTATGTATTGACAACTAGCTGCATGTTTAAAGGCTGAAACAATGAAATTTGGGAAACATACTATTCTGTTATATTCTATTTGATTCTATGCTATTCTATTTGAGTTATTCTATTCTATGTAATTTATCTAATCTATTCAATCTATCCATCCATCCAAACCTATGTTTCTATGTACATTTTAGCCTTATGGAAACATGTAACAATTTTGGTTTCATTGTAGTGTGTGTCTGTGAGTGAGTGACTCTGACTCATAAAGTGTGCATTAAAAGATTAGTTCTAAGGCCAAGTTCAAATAAATAAAAACGTCTCTAAAAAGGTTAGTGTTAATACAGTCTGTGCCTATAACCTATAACCTATTCCACAATCTTCTATGAAAGCTTCTCCCTTCAAAGCATCAAACTTAAGTTGTTACAGTAGTCCGTGTTGGGGAGTAACGGAAGACATCGGATCAGCGTCCCGTGTTACTTATTATAGAATTCAGAATAGTACAGAATACAAAATATGAGTATTCTGTTACAGTGTACAGTTAAAATAGATGAACAAAACAATTTCATTGTTTGCATTAGGTTGTCATTTATGTAAGCCATTCAGAAATGTTTCTGTCTCTCGCCGTCTCTCACATTTAGGCCTGGCTGCACGTGTATGTTTGTAGCCCTGATACTGCGTAGGCACAGGAGAGTCATTGATGCACCTTCAATAAAGCCTAATTTCTCATTTTTTAATAACTTCAATTAATTAACCAAACATGTCTTTGCTGTTTAATTTGGCAGTAGAAAGCATGCTTAGGAGTCAATAATTAGCAGTCATAACATTTGCAGCGTTTTATTTATCTTTTCTTATTTGTCCTGGGTCATTCACTAGTGTGTGAGAAGGCATGTACCTTGTGCGTAGAGATGGCAAAAGTATACACTTCCCATACTCAAGTATAAGTATAGAAATTTGTGTAAAATAAGACTCTGGTAAAAGTACTGACTTGACTTCCTTACACAAGTAAACATGAAAAGTACAGGCTCTGAAATGTACATACTTAAAGTTTCAAAGTAAAATGTAATCTTTTGCCTGTTTAAAGGGCTATTTTACCACTGGTGCCTGTAGCCTACAATATACAAATAGACTTGATAAACAAATATAACAAATGGATGTTCGATTCATCCTTTTGGGAAGACACATTTCTATTACTATAAATCGTTCTGAAAATGTAAGGAGTGGAAAGTACAGATATTGTTGTTAATATGTAGTGGGGTAAAAGTGATAGATACGAGATAGATAAGAAAAGAAATAAATACTTAAGTATAGATACCTGAAAATGTTACTTAAGTACAGTTTTTGAGTATTTGTCCTTAGTTACTTCCCATCTCTGCTTATGCACAAACAGGTCGGGGAGCACAGGTTTAACAATGTACAAAAAAACGTAATATGTTTGAAAAGTAACCTTCGCAACACTGACAGTTTTGGGTTTTGGTCATTAGAAGAACATCCATCGGATGGAATCTCAGCAAAGAGAGACATTCTAGAACACAGAACAGTCAGCTGGGCACAATCCGCTCACATGCTCTGATAAGAGACGAATGTAACCCAGACAAATATGCCCAGAGTTCAGCTGCATGTAGACACACTGAAAGACGTTGGAAAGATGCAACACAACACAAGTTTATGTCCAGCCCAAACAAGATGAACTAAATGAAGAATGCAGAGGGAGACAGAAGGAGAGAAAGAGAGAGAGACAGAGAGAGAGAGAGAGAGAGAGAGGGATTACTACAATGCAACGATGATCAAACTTCATTTACATTAAAGTCTTTCCTGGGAATGTCCTGGTGTTTGACAAACTAAATATGTGGGGAATCTGTTGCCAACGGCTATGTGCTTGTAACTCTAACACTGTTGCCTTTTCCGGCTGTTGCATTAATCAAAGATCATTAGCCATTTTCACAAGCTGAACTGGTCAAACAACCACTACCCGCAATGAGTGTTTGAGTTCTTCTATAAGCTGGCTGTGAAGCACTCTCTTTAGTATGAAAGGAATTATTTTATATATATTATCTGTATTTCCTTCAGACAAAGTGTATCCAAGTAGAAAAATCACTCACATTACATTTTCAAATGGAACAAAATATTTTATTATTGTTGTCGTCACACTGTACAAGCCAGTGGCAACTATTCGCTGTCCTCTATTGTCTGGCTATTACAAGGAAGCTGTAATGGTAACAAAGACAAAAACAATAACAGACAATAACAAGGGGAAGGTCCATCCTCTTCTCCTATTCAAAAGTGCTCTTACTCCATGTGCAATTAAAGGATATGTTAGAACTGCCTGTGTGCAAGGTTTTGCATTGTCTTCAATCAATGTCTCTTATTATTGCCGACTTCACGCTACATCAGAGTACATGAAAGCAAAGATTCTACAACATTGCGCAGCTCTCTAGAACCTTTGCATGTAAGTACTTACATGTAACATAGGGACCCCAGCAGTGAGAGTGTACATGTTTGGCCACTCTGCCAAACGGGCCAAAGGACAACAGTCTGGACCAGGCAAGATGGTAGATGGTTCTGATGCAGGTTTGATCCAGTCCATATTTGCCTTCTCAGTTTGGCCTGGAATTGGTCCGGTGAAGGTTCTGTATCTGATTCAGTCACCTTGTGTTTGGGTCTGACTATAAACACGTGCTGGGGCCGTAGAAGGCATCCTGGTCCAGTCGGTGATAACTAAAGCCGTCATTCACACACACACACACGCTCACACACTCTCCACATCCAGGCAGCTGCAGCGACCCAAAGCAGACGTCGATTCAGACACCACAGAATCGGATCAGAACAGAAGCCCTTTTAAGTACTCCAGAGGGACGGAACACACACACATGACATGGGTTCAGATAAACACACACACAGAGCAGCAGGAAGTCTAGATCAGAACCAATCTCCAGAAGAACCAAAATGAGATGAACAAACTGTGTAATAAAAATAACAGCAATTATCAAAACAGAAACAGCAATAATCCAAACAACAACAACAATAATAATAATAAAAACAATAACACCGATAATAAAAACAAGGGTCTGTTATCAGAAGCCTTCATTGTAAAAGAAACAGAACAGAATTTCCACCTGCTCTTCCAGTGACATCATCATCATCTTGTATCATGTACATGAAGACATAAAGACCATTTACAAACAGTAACCTACATGTAACTACTGTACATGAACTTGTGTTTCTGTGACCAGACGTCAACCTGTGACAGCCCTTTGCACTGACTTTCGATATCGCTTCTTTTGACACCTGAGATGTGCTTGATATACAGCAAAGCCCTAGATCTGGAGGGTGGTGTGTGTGTGTGTGTGTCTACAACATACTCAGGTCATCTTCCACACACACAGGGCATATTTGGAGAAATACAGTATTTGGCCTCTGAGTGAGTTTAAAGTAAAGGATGATCACTGTCGCTAATTACTAAAGTTGCCACTGATGCTAATGAAAAGGGAAATTACTATTAAAAAAAATGTTCTTAAGTTGATCAGGGGTGTCTGTGTAAACAATGGTAACCAAGGTAACATGTTCAGTTTCTAGGTCCAATCACATACAGACCCATGGAAAGGATTGCTGTGATTGACCTTCTAAAATGGCATAAAGTAAAGTGGGAAAGTTTTATCGGTTGCATTCACACCAAGAACTCCATCATTGTTGGACACCGATATCACTGTAATAACAAGCATCTGTCCATCATTCCTGGTCCTTAAGTGTAGTGCCCTACTCCTATTCTATGTGACCTGTGTGATCTTTTGACCTTGGTGGACTCGACTTTGACAGCTCAAGCATATAAGGTGCCTTGGAGTGGTTAAACCATACTGCCCTTTCTGAAAAACACACAGCTTCTCTTGTATGTATGACATTCAGTGGTGGCACACACAAACACACACAAACACTTGGTCAAGGCTGGCTGGAGAGCAGTGTGACCTCCAAACGACCTTTGAACAACCTATGGCACCTGTGGAGGTTGTAGGTAGGTTGTATGCACTATTGTGATATGCACTACAGCTAGCTCTAGCGGCAATAGCTGCTTAAGCATGGCAGTCAACCCGACCTAATTACCCGACCGAACTATTTGCATCCAGGGAGACAACAGCAGTGCGTTTCTTAAAACCGCCATTGCTAACCAGTTAGCTGGCAATGGGCTTTTACATTGCAACCAACCACATAGCTAAGTTGGGCTTCTTGCTTTTGAGCAAGAACTCTAAAAAGACCTCTAGTCTGGACCTCTGGTTGTTAACCACTGATTAGATCTTTGACCAGACGACTACAACATACATCAAAGTTGACTCTAATCTAGAATAGGAAAAGTAAAAAGTTAATAATGAAGTCTCGCTCTAGTGAACATGGTGCAAAAAAGAAGGGTAACTGAGTGTTTCTTAGGGAAATATATTAATATCTAGATAAATAAATACATCTTTTGACCCCTTTCACATTTGCATTGTATGTTTTCATGGTCACATAGGCATGTTTTGCTTTGCTTTGCATAGACTCAAAACATCTTCACTTTCCTCCATTTTCAACAGAACAACACAAAATGAGACTAACACAGGAAAATTATTACACACTGGAAAAAAAAGTGTGACATGAAAGTACTGTGTGTGTATGATTGACATCAGATCCATCAGTGTCTGCTATTATCCAGTGCAGCTAATAATCCACTGAAGGTCTGTAAGGTCCGTGTGTGTGTGAGTGAGTGAGAGAGAGAGAGAGATAGATCAGGCCATGGCTTTAAACAGAGCTCCTCTTAAAGGTTTGCAGGTGTATTGCAGCCATGCTGATCATGCTGGTGTTTGTTGGCATGAGTGGAGAGGCAAGCCTAGTTAACGCCATGGGCTACAGAACAACTCTGTCGAGAGACAGAAAAATAAGGTATCGCTGGTAGACACATGCAGACGGTCCGAAGCTCTTCTCTGTGTGGGTGTTTGTGTGTGTGTCTGTGTGAGAAGTAGGATGGACACAGGGATGATCTGGAATAGTCTGTCTGTTTGTGTGTGTGTGTGTGTGTGTGTGTGTGTGTGTGAGGGTTATGGTGGGACATGGGGTTGGATGGACACAGATGAAACGTGTATGTGTGTGCCCGTGGATGAATCCACAGTGCTATGTGTTAGAATGAATCTGTCTGTGCATCAGGTAAAAAAAAAAGTATAGGTCCATAGGGCCAAGTTTGTGTGGTAACAGTGTGTGTGTGTGTGTGTGTGTGTGTATGTATGTGTCAGGCAGAGTCGTGGCTGGACTCCTCTGGTGACCCTGGCAACCGTTTTTGCTCGTAAATGAAGGTGAGTAGGAACAGCGCCACGTCCAGGTTCGACCAATAGGCTGTGTGCGAGGTCACCGCCGACCAATAGCGGCTCTCCACCAGGCCCTCACGCAGCTCAAAGTCCATGCGATGCTCCAACTCCACTGAAACACCCAACATCAACAGTGAGAGAAGGGAGTGTGAGTGTGTGTGTCTGTGTGCATATCACCAACAGTGAGAACAGAGAGAGTGTGGGTGTGCATGTGTGTGTGTGTGAGATGTTGTGATGTGTGACTTGTTGATGTTGTATCCATGATAGTTCAGGTGGACTGGCTTGTGTGTGTGTGTGTGTGTGTGTGTGTGTGTGTAAGACTTACATGTTGTCTCCATGATGGTTGAGGTGGACTGGCTCATGGTGGAGAGGCCGTACGCTGACTGGCTCTGGCCGTGTGTGTGCGTGTGGTCCTCCTCCTTGTCGTCGCTGTCCATGGTGCCCCCTGTATCTGTGCCCTGTGTATCTGTGCCCGCTGTACCCATGCCCGCAGGCTGACTGCTGGAGCGGGAGAAGCGGGAGAACAGCATGCCCCCGATGCCCTTACCGATGCTGGCCGCACCTGAGGATGGACACACACACGCACACAGGCAGGAAGGCAATCAGGTCTAGGAATCCTCCATCACAGAGACCAAAGACTGACCACTGCGGGGCTTCAATCGGCCGTTATTTTAATAGCTAATGCACCGGCTTCTTTTGCAGTGGTTTCAAGGGGTCTGCCTTCAATGACCCTTGTTTCAAAGGCTAATACACCGGCTTTAAAGTCCCTATAGCTATTGTCGTTTCTGGAGAAAAAGCCTATGTTCTGGCTGACTGCTTTCCATCATGTAGTACGTAAGTAATATTTTTTTATATAGCACATTTAAGCAAAGGTAAATGGACCAAAGTGCTTTACAACAATAACTAAGGTGAGTAAAAATGAAAGTAAAATAAATAGCAGTAGTAAAAAATTTACTTATTAAAAATAATAAAACAATAATGAAAATAACAATAAGCAGACAGGATCAATTTTAGTCTACCACAGAAAAGGCTCTGTTTAAAACATAAAGAAGCCCTTTATTTGAGGACCGTAACGACCTAGGGACAGAATAAATCTGGAGAAGGTCAGTAATATAGGCAGGGCACTGCCCATTTAGAGACTTAAAAACAATCATCCGATTTTAAATTGAATTCTAAAATGGATGGGGAGCCAGTGCAGGGAAGCTAAAACAGGGATTATATGGTCACGCTTCCCTGTACCGGTCAGGAGCCTTGCTGCTGCATTTTGAACCAACTGCAGTACAGTACAGTAGAGATGTCTGTGGTTTGACTGGTTCTGGACATGCCAGACCAAGCTTCATGGTGCAGGTCCTTATGTCTACCACATGGTGGCAATATTTATCTGTAGTAAAAATTGTAATGACTGTCCTTGAGCTGGTACAGTTTCCCAGAACCCTCAACTCCACAACACAACAGTACAATAACACGGGAGGGTAAAAACACTGTGTGAGTATACACACAAAAACACACACACTAGATGCTTGCATTTGGGCCTACCCATCCACACACACACACAGAGCTCCTCTTTGCCTTGACCTAGAGTCAAGAGCGTCAGTGCCACGGGGAGCTCTAGTGGTGGAAGTGTGAACAGCAAGAGGATATAGATGTGACTCAGCTGTTTCTCTGCCTCAGCAACAATTTGTTGCTTGTACGGACTGTAACTAATCTCTTAAAGGTCTCCGGTCAGACAACAGAAAGACAAACATACATTAACTAGTCCAATCCACTTCTAGTGATTTTGCTAAGCTAAGGAAGTTTCAATCCTGCCGGTTCCACTGACTGCCAGCCGGCCTTACCCAGGATGCCCGCCTTGCCAAGGTTGGTGATGGACTCTCCATAGTGTCGCCGTGGTAACACGGGGGAGGTACTGGGGCTGGGGATGCTCTCCGTGTCCGACACTGAGTCCTTGGCCGGGTTCAGGAAGGTGATGCGCATCTCATCGTACGGAGTGGCGTTAGTGGTGTTACACCTTCACAAAACACCCAACACACACAAACACACAAAACAAATAACATATTCAAGAGAGACACCACACACACACACACACAAAACAGACAACATATTCACGAGACACACACACACACACACACACACACACACACACACACACAAACACATACACACAGACACACACATACACACAGTGCCCTTCTAAGCATGTGCAGTCTATTCATCAAGTGTCCTGATCTCATTACGCCAGTCTCCTGACACAAACACACACAAACACACGCACACAGACAGACAGACATTCCAAAACACTGATCCAGAGAACATAGACTCAACAGACTTAAAGGAGTTATAGAATGTCAAACCACATTTACCTTGTTATTGTTGAATTTAGCTTAAGGTATCCAACGGACTATACCAAAACTTCAACACCGTCTCCTGGCTCCTTCTACATGTACATTTCAAGCTAAAAATGGCCGGGCTGAAACAGGCCAATCTGAAACAAGGTGCTTATTGACGTTGGCACCGCTAAGATACACCACCTTTATTTGCACGGTCCAACCAAAGATCGTTTGGAGCCGTCTCTGGTCCAATCCCTGTTGCTTCATGAATTTGCCAGGAGGGTGGGAAATAGAAATTGTTTCGTTCTAGCCCATTTAAGTGAGCCTGAACAATACACTTTAGTAGTGCTCCTGGGTCACTTTCAGACGCACAACTTCGCATACCCCATTATTGAGCCTCAAAGAACAATTTCTGATGGTCAAAAAAACCTGTTCTATGACTCCTTTAATTAACACTGGAAAGGGTAATGGCAAATTTGCTTGTACATACACACTCCTAAAACACACCTAAAGAACACACCCAAACACACACCAGGGTGTCTACAGGTTTGACCAAGTTAAATTTAAGACATTTTAAGAGTTTTTAATACCATTTTCAAACTAAATTTAAGACCAAATTTAAAATCCTGCAAAAGTCAAGCACAAAACTATGAGGATATTTTAAATTATTATTTTATTTAACTGATGTTTTCTGTTGAATATTCCCAAAAACAACTATATATATATATATATATATAAACACTATATTCTTTCTCACTGCACATTACTACACAATACACTTACTTTCACACTCACACACAATACAATACTGCCCTACAAACTTTACTACAGACTACAGACTTTAAAGTGTTTCTGTTGTCCAGCCAATTGTATGATAGATAGGATCCTGAAAATGTGTCATGTAGTTGTCATTATGAATACATTTATCTCCATAAAAAATGTTAACCCCAAACTTGACCTTTGACCCTTATTCGAAAGTTAATGTATTCTGTCGTTGCATTTTCTGCAAAACAATAATGGGTCATACAAAGCAAAACACCTTAACTTATTGACTATTTGGACTTTTATCACTATTTATGTTTAAGACATTTACAAAAAAATGTCCACAATGTATGGTCACATCAGTCGGTTTCTGTAGCTATTTAGAGAGCTGTTAGTTTAATCAATAATAGAATCTTAGGAGAAGGTTGGATCATTTGCACATAAAAAGGTAGCTTGCATATTTAAACTATTTATCTCATTTATTTATAACTTAGCTTGCAACATTTGGTCTTCAGGTGGAGTAACAGGTAGCTTAGTTAACACAGTCTACCCACAGTGATAGGCTACTTAAAACTAAATGACAACCTTCCGACGTCGATTACATTGCACTTTGATAAATGAGGCGCACCTGCACATTTAGGCTATATTGCAAATGGGCTTGCTAAAATCTCGTGATGGATTTAAACAATGGATTGCCTTCAGATAGATGATTTCCATGGATTTCTAACAGGTTTAAAAAGAAGATAAGAAGCGATCTCGGTTAAATTTTCTGGGAGGGTTTGTGGTGTAGGCTAAATGTTTATCCTTGCAATTGAAGTGTAACGTTATTATGAGACATCCCCAAAGCTACTCACGTTCCTTTCTGTCAGTGCTTGAACTTGAACTGTCAGTTTGCTAGCCACCCTGTATTGCACGAGAAAACTTGTATAGTCTAACTAGTAACCTCACTAGTTAATCAAGGCTTTGATTTATGGTGTTGCAGCTGGTAACGTTATTCCATATTCAGTTGGTGGGTCAGGAACAATCGTGTTTCCCACTCTGCATATGAGACTCCAGCGCTTTGATCTCCATTGTTGTAAAACGTCTAGCAAACCGCACAGTAAACCTCGCTGTCATCATTGGGCACAGCTTTCAGCCACCACAAAAACTCAAATTTTCAAGCCATTTGTCACTAAACTTACCCATATTTTGTTGTCTCGAAACTATGTTGACTAACGGATAATCCAGGGAAATCAAGCGCTGGGGTCAGGGTTGCCAGATCTGACTGACAGGTTCCAGCCCAAACACGACGTAAATCCTGCCCAAACCAAAAGCCCAATTGAGGGGAAACCCACCAAATCTGGTAACACTGACCGTTGTCAAGCAAGTGCGTGTCTAGCAACAGACCAGATTTAGAATCTGCGTGGGAGACTCTTCCAAAACGATAAATTTTTCCTTTTCAAAGTGTAAAAAAAATAAACATTTTAATCATGCCTCTGAAATTTAAATTAAGACCCTTGAATTTAGATTTAAGACAAATTAAGACATTTTAAGGGCTTATTTTAGGACACCGGAATTTAAGACTTTTCAAGACTTTTTAAGGATCCGCGGCCACCCTGCACACACACACTCACCAGTGGATCTGGACGGGTGCTATGTTGCTGTAGTGTTTGAGAATGAGGGGCTCCAGACGATAGGCCTGAGAGAGATGGGGACAGAGATCACTTACCCACACAAACACAGAGAGACAGGACGTGTGTGTATGTTTGAAGTCTGTGTGTGTTTGTTTGTGCTTGTTGGTGTGTTTGTCTGTGTGTGTGTGTGTGTGTGTGTGTGTGTGACACTCACCACGGGGTCAGTGGGGTGAAAAAGGTTGAAGAGGCGTGTGCAGATGCTCTTGGGCATGATGTGGTCCTGCAGGCCACTGGTGCCAGGCCTGATGCCTCTCAGGGCCAGGAACACAGCCAGGGGGGAGCCCATGCAGAACAGGTTCTCCACCTAACACACACATACATGCCCAAACACATACACACACACACAAGCACACCAACACATGCACACACACGCACACCCACATGCATGCATAGACACACACATGTAACACACATGCATACACAAACACACACACATGGACATGGAAGAATTAAATACAAGTCGTGTATATTTAAATGTGAATTAAAACATTGCATAACGATGAATGTATCTTGTCTGTTATCAAACATATATGCATGTTTGCTGTATAGTGATGAGTGCTGAGTTTAAGCGTGCATGTGTGTGTGTATGCTGTATAGGAATGAGTGTGTGGAGTGTGTGATAATATGTGTGTATGTATTATATGTTTGTGTGTGTGTGTGTATGTGTGTGTGTTAGTTTGTGTGTCTGTATGTGTTTCAATGTGTGTGTCTTACCTTGAACATCAAGGCGGGAGAGGCGAGGGGTTTGGAAGATTCTAGTCCCTGTAGTTGATCCTCCAACTCTCGCAACCTGTCAGAGGTAAGTCACATTCAGATCATCATCACACACTACTACTACTACAAAAAATAATTTACTGTACACATTGAATAAATATAATATATAAATATATCATGTAACGCATATGAATATGTCTAAATGTGTATTTGTGAGTGAGTGAGTGTATGTCTGAATGTATGTATGGTATGTGTGTGAGCTTATGTGTATATCTGAATGTGTATGTGGTGTGTGTGTGTGTGTGTGTGTGTATATATGAGCGTATATGTCTAAATGTGTGTGTGCGTGTGTGTGTCTCCTGCTGACCTCTGTTGTGTGATGGCAGGTGGCACTGGTCGTAGCTCATCTAGTGCATGAGTGTATGTGTGTGTGTCTGCGTGTATGTGTATGTCTGAATGTGTGTGTGTGTTAGTGTGCAAGTCTGAACGTGTGCGTGTCTGACCTCTGTCGTGTGATGTGCAGCTGCTCCAGCAGGTGGCGCTGCTCATAGCTCATCCAGCGCAGGTCCAGGTGCTGTTGCGGCGGCTCTTGCTGCAGCTCCTGCTGCAGCTCCTGCTGGACGAAGCGTACGGGGTCCCAGCCCGTCATGATGTCATAGGCGATCACGCAGCCTAGCGAGTGCGACACGATTGACACCCGGCCCCCCTTTGCCTCAAACTCAGGGTTCCGAGAGCAGAACAGCGTGTACAGGCGGTTCAGCTCCTGGGTTAGACCCTTGGTGATCTAAAGATGGAGAACATGGAGAACACAAGGGTGTGTTCTAGATCTCTTAGTGATTTAAATGGCAGAGAACACAGAGAACACGAGTGTGATCTAAATCCCTTAGTGTTCCAGAGAACACATGACCGAAGTGAACACATGACCGAATCCAAAAAAAGTGGACTGTGGGCAGTAGGCTGGTTTAGTGGTGTGTGTGTGTGTGTATGTGTGTGTGTGTGTAGTGTTTAGTCATCACCTCATCCTTGTATAGTTGGCTGGTGTGGTGTGTGTGTGTGCGTGCATGTATCTTACCTCATCTCTGTACAGTGGGCTGGTGTAGTACATGATGTCCATGGCACTACTGTTGAGAAGATCTCTAAGGCCTCGCACCTTATCTGGGGTGATGGAGTCCACCGTGTCTGTGGTAAACATACACAATATCCCAATATTGATTATGCTCTAATAAATTTAGAGCTATGTTTCTATGGGAGACTGTAAAAGAGTGTGATAGTGTGTGTGCTAGTGTGTCTGTGTAAGTGGGCATGTGCATGTGTTTAACATCCCAATGTTCTCTTATAAACTATGGGTGTGTGGGTGTATGTACCTCCGTCCAGGGCCAGTTTAGAACGCCACTCCACAGGCAAAAATTCCACATGCTCCTCATGCTCCGAAAAGTGTTTTTCTTCCATCTTGCGTACCGCTTCTCTCATCCTACACACACATACACGCACACAAAATAACTATGTTATGTATAGTACATCTCTTCCCTCATCGCACGCACACACACACACACACACACACACACACACACACACACACACATTCATCTTAATGCATTTATAGTACATAATTTTATGTCATTCTATATGACTTCTGTTTACATGACAACAGCATGACCGCCTTGACTTTGGTGTGAACCTCTCATCTAACCCCCCCACCCACCTTGACTAACTCAATTGCTGCAGGTAAACACTGTGGACCTTTTTCACAGCAGCCATTTTCCAGGAAATGCCAGGGGGAGCTCATGTGTCATTGATTCTGATTCTGTGTACCAGCATCAGGTTGTCATTGGATGGGATTGTTTACACCTCCGTTTAACCTGCCACTTCCAAGAAAAATAGCTGCTGTTGAAAGGGGCAATAATGTCTTCATCATGAATTATGGAGCCAAAGAGGGGGAGGGAATGTGGAGGATGTGGGATGTGGAGAGACGGAAGGTGGAGGTGTGGGAATGAAGGTGGGAGTGGGGGAGAGAGACGTGGATAAAAGGTTGGGTGGTGGTGGGGTGGAGTGGTTGTGGATTTGGTGGTGGTGGAGGTAAGATGGCAGAAAATTAAAGGGCAGAAGCTGCAGGACAGGGTATACTTAAAAGTCCAGACAAGTGACGGAGCAGGCCATTACCACATAGAGAAGGGCAGAAGGAGAAAGAGAGAGACAATGGGTGTGTGTGTGCATGTGTGTTTGTTAGGTGAAGAAAACGAAAGGCAGAGTGTTCTGAGAAGGCAGAGGGTGTGCCTTTTGTCACAGCAGAACATGATACAGGTGCACCTGAAGGAATGGACCAATGAGGAGAAAGAAAGGGATGGAGAGAGCAACAGACCACTAAGAAAAATAGAGAGGGATGGATAGAACAGCAGACCAATGAGGAGAAAGATTGGGATAAAGAGAACAGGCCGATGAAGAGAAAGAGAATGATTGAGAGAAGAGACCAATGAGAAGAAAGAGAAGGATGGACTACAGTCAGTGTCACATGAAATGGCCCGGCTGCATGCACGAACCTCCCGTGCGTATTTAATTTTTTTTTTCTAAAGAAGCTGCAGTGTACCCAAATAACCACCAGGTGGCACTTGGGAGCGGCCGCGACCGCGAGTGTTCTACTGTATAGCCTATAGCCGTCAGGAAATAAAGTTGAGCTGAAATAGGCTAGTTATACTGAATAGCCTACTGTTATTTTGTTACTGTAAATAGTCTGTTATTTGAGTGTTGTTTTTGTGTTTGTGTTAACCAACCGTAGGCTAAATATAGTAATTATTCAATTCAATAAAAATAGCCTAATTAATACAGTGAACTATGCTGACCCATAGTCCCGATAGGAAAGATGACTGTGATCAACGCACAACAGGGGGAGCTCATCAAGACTCTGCGTTGTCAGCCCCATATCATATAATCATTTTAACAGACTCTCTGGCAGTTCTCGCTTGCCCCTTGATCCATCCCAGTTTGTGTTCTTGCTTCAGGGTTTGTAATGGTCCTCTGATATGACTGTTCTGAAAAGCAGGCATCAATATCTACCAACTTGGCCAAAGCTGACAGGCATGCAATCGGGGAGTAGCCACGCATCAGCCAGCACTGACATAAGACAGTCACGTATTGCCTCTACGAAACACAAATGTAAGACCCAGCCAACTTCGATCAACTATTCATCGCTTAGTAGGCCTAGGCTGGCAATAAGTGAAATAAGCTAAGGGCTACTGTCAAAAAGGTTGCAGGCAATGAATGGGCAATTCTAAACCATTTTCTTAAATTCATTTTCATACATCCATTAGGCGAACCAAAGGTGATAAATAAAAACGGATATAATTTTAACGATACGATTCTGCGCGCTGCAGCGCAACAGGCACATTGAAATCAAATGAATCAAGTTTACTCAGCGACCAATGATCATTGAGCGAACGTGTTATGCCAGTGCAATTTACGATCTCCAGTTTATTTATTTTATTCCATTTCATATTAATTTTAAAATATTAATAAAATGAAAGCCTAACGTTTTTCGACCTGTGCTGGGGGGAGGGGGGTGCACCAATGGCTGCTAGGTGGGGCACGGCCCGACTCTGTGGCAAAGGACGCGCCTCACAATAAATGAACTAGGCTACACGCGTGTTCACATGGCTACAGCAGCGTTTCTCAGAGGTACTGCAGGTGGGGCGCGAGGAATCGGAATAAAACAAGCATTTTGTGTTTGTCTTTATTAAAGGTTACTCAACAAAAGAGCTCCCACTCACAATGGATTCCTAATTAGCACGTATAAACACCTTAAAACACGCAAAACGCCCCTTCTGTAAGGTAGAGTCGGGACGATTGATAGAAAACCAGAAAAATGAAGCCAGCCTGAAACCATTTTGAGACAAAATAGATGTCGGCATAAATTGCGACATAGGCTACACAACGGCTACACAATGTGTGCACCAGTATCACGTTTAATGGTTAAAAAAATGGAAAAATGTAGTATGCAGTATTTGCGGTGCATATGGGCGCACAGTCACAAAATATGGCGAGAATGAGAATAAGACAGGCGGACTAAAAAAACGAAGTGTCAACCAAAGAAAGTATGATGTGTTTGCGTTTAGATTCATAGTTGGGGATGACGAGCGACTCATGTGTGTTCTGTGTCAGACAACTGGCAGCAGACAGTATAAGGCCTAAAATTGCGCTTGGAGACTTCACACCCAAATCAGACTAATAAGCCCATCACTTTTTAGTAGGAAAAACGAATGGTGAAAGCTGCATTAGCGAAAGATGTGCGCTGTCTCCGCTCTTTGCGAGGAGATGGGAGCTGATCATAAAGCGGGGGTGTTGATACAGGTCAGGTGGGGCGCGAAAATTCTCCTTCTTTCTAAGTGGGGAATGATCAAAAAAGTTTGAGAACCACTGGACTACAATAGCCTATGGCTCCAGAACGGGGTTCTGTTATTGCAATACTTACTTGATTTACTTGATTCTGTTATTGCAATGTGTAATTTTGAGTGTAAGATGTGAAATAGTACTTCAATTCAATAAAAGTCTTCACAAGGACATGCATTTTGTGCTGCTTGCGAATGAGGGATTTAGGGATATAGGTAGGCTATTTGAATCACTCTGCAGTTTTAGTAAACAATTGGTCGCCCATCCTCCCAGCAGATCGTTTGCACGTATAGCCTCCCCCCTCCCCCCGATCATTATACACAATGCAAGTGAGATGATGGGTGCTGACAGCCTGTGGGCGTAAAACGCTCATCTGTAGGGGAGAGCCGTGACGATTGAACCGGGGGACGAATTAACCATTGAGATTTTCTCGTAAACCATTCACAATTCAAACATGAAATTTTGTCATCCCATACAGCTTGTAATACTAGACAGACCCAGGGAAAATCGTGTCGATGTGCAATACTGATCTGAAGTTAAACCCGGGGGCTCATTTTAAGAGCGATAATATTATCACTTTTAAACAACAGATGAATTGATGATGTAACATATCCTACACTATGAAATGTCAATATTTTTTAGTCTAGGAGAAAAACGCCTTTTGCTGTGAGCAGGCACTGTCGGGATGATTGAAACACTTGTTTCAACCGTCCCCCAGTAGGTTGTGCAAGTCAAAGCAGTACGTTTTGCGGTCAGTGCATTAACATTTTGAAATAATAAGCGTTTGCATTAACTAAAAAGTACAACTATAACCAGTGCTTGAAGTGGGAAAAAATAAACTCTAATTGTAAGACATTTGACATTTGTTTGGTGACATTGTGAGTCTTTTGGATGTGTTGTTTCAAAAACCATCATAATCATTCTTCCAAGCAATAACCTATGGGCATAGGCTACTTTTTCCTCATTCACAAAAACATGATGCTGAAAAACCATTAAAACAACATGAACCAGACCAGCGTGATGCATCTAATCATAGGGAAACTTATAGGGCCGTAGTGCCATTGTGAACAATGCCATCATGACATTCACAGTATAAATTGTGACAGTCTGCATTGCTTCCCTTGCGATTGGTTGGGACTCAGTGTATGCATATGATAGGGCACTGTCGTGTCTCGTGGGTAATGTAGTCTTTTATCGGTCTTGTGATATTGTCTATTCTCGGGCTAGTGTCGCTGTGTCGGATCAGTTTCAGCTAAGTAGGCCTACTGGAACGCAGAATAAAATGGCGCAACCCAAAAGACTAAAATACAGAAGTAAGGAACTGCGTTCTGCTGCGTTCCGGCCAACTTCAAGCACTGCCTGAACACAGGAAAAAGTGGCGGAACGCAAAACACGAAAATACAGAAGTTCCGAAACTGCGTTCAGCTGCGTTCTGGCCCACTTCAAGCACTGACTATAACAAATAATTTTATTGGCTCTCCATCCCTTGCTTGAAAATTGAGCAGCAGTGACTAAAAGGGGTCTTTGTAACATATTTTGTCAGTATAAAGCATGAAACCAACTAGAAATTTGAAGATATATAATCATAGGGAGTCCGGTAGTAACTCCATTATGGGAGTCCGGTAATAATTCCATTGCTCATTCGCTGTGAACATAGCCTATTTGCCTTTTGTCTCAGTAAATAAAAATATCCACGTTTGTGAGAATACAATTGGATAAAGCTGGCAAAGGTTGCAATGGCAAAGGTTGCAATGTGCAGTTGTTGCGAACAAAATGGGACATGGTAAGAGTTGCTTGCCCTGCTGCCCTCCAGTCACTATACAATTCTGCAACAACGCGCCTCTCAACAAATGAACTACGTGCTCATTTAGAACTTCAAAAAAAAAAAAAAAAAAAAAAAGCCTGTCTTACAATAAAAAAATGCTACTGGCCCGGTGCAGCATTACTGAACGCAATATGAGCAGAGGGCAAACCGCATTTGGCAAATTTAGGCCTATTTGTCGCAGCACCGTTAACTCAGCTGAAGGTGAAATTCTGCAGAGACGTTTTTATAGGAGAAGGACTTTGATTTAACCTACAGTTAAATCCTCATTCATGGATGTAGTTTTCGGTGGATTTTGAAGAGGCTTCAAAAGAAGGTAAAACGAAGTTTCTTCATGTAGGCCTATTCAAACATAACAGACCAAAAGGATTATTGCGAAAATAGAACACAAATGAACATAGGCCTATAGGCTAACTAGTTGTATAACTAGTTCATAGAATCCAGGCTTGATTCATGGTGTTAGAGCTGGAGACCGTTTTTCATGTGTGTTTGTGGGCAAGGAACAGTCGTGTTTTCTGTGTCTCTTTGGAAATGGTGTCTCATTTTGTGTTAGAATTCCTAATAAAGCTGGGGATTTGCTACTTGGCGCAGGCTGATTGTTAAGCCATAGGGTCCAAAATATATGTAAAAAAAATGTAAAGTAATTCTAGCATAAAAATTTGACTATATCAGACCAAACTGCATATTGCAAAAATAGAACACGGAAGTAAACTAACGTCTCTTGCTCCGCTTGACTCTCCGAATGTTGTGCAATCATTAGAGAGGTCTTGTGCTGCCTCCTAGCGGCGGTAGCTGCACTTACACATCACGTAATGCCGTGACTCATGTTTTAAGTGAGTCTCGCGGCCACTCTCAATTGGTAATGACTGTAAACAGATTCATGAGGAAAATGAGAGAGACTGAGAAAACACCCCTGATAGAGGAGACGGCAACTATAAGAGTCTGTAACCCCTGATGGAGGAGACGGCAAACTCTAGGACTCTATAAGCCTTGGTAGAGGATATGAGGAATTGCTAAATGAGCTCAAAGAGCCCAAAGTGACGTAAATTAAATGGATTATGAAAATATTATAAATTTTATATATATATATAATTTTTTTTTTTTTTTCGGATACCCTAATAATATAACAATAACATGTTTTCTGATTATATAATCAGTGATAAGTATTCTGACATTGTAATCATTGTAACATTAATCAATAACATCACAATAACATAGTACCATATTTCCTGAAATTATTGCCGGGGCCTTTATTTACTTAGCTCACCCATATTTACCTCAATTTTAGGCAGGCTTTAATAACAGGCAGGCCTTTATTTCTTATTGACCCACTAGGTAGAGTCTGCTATTGTACCGCGCTCTTTAATTACAGTAAACTACATTTTTTTATATTATTTTATATTAATTTTAAAATTTTTTTTTTAAAATAACTACATATTTTATATTAATTTTATCATTACTGATGAAGGGTTTGTTTTTCTCCTCTCTCCTTACTCAAAACATAGTATACTCTCCTTCTCTGCATCCATGAACTGAAGTGACCTGGCCTGGCTACTACACATTAGCATGCTTTAGAACCACTGGACATGTTTTGTGTTCTCCTTTTGATGAATGCATTGGAACAGAAAAACAGAAAACAACAAAAGTGTTGGATGCAGCAGGACCAAATATCAATATTATAATGGTATCATGCAGAAATATACCTGGATTACATTTTTTGCAACTACATTTTTTACATTTTAGGACTATATCCTGTAAAGATCGGTAAGTTTTGCCGTTCATAAGCAACTGAAATTATCAAGCATAATGTCGGTTTGGAAGAAATAGTCATAATTTCCAAACATTTCTTATTCATTTATAAAATGGTTGCTTCAATCTAGTAGTAGAGTATTTGGTATAATTCGAAAGCCCTGGTTCTGCACTTTCATTTGATATGTGCACCATGTCTGTGCAATTCCGAGTTCCTGAGTTATTTGACTCTGTAGTAATGCAGTGACAGCAAGGTTTGCCGACTGTACTATTTACAAAATTAAGGTAAATTCATTCATTATTTTCTCTAGAACACATCGATGCACATACATGTGCCATATAGCAATGGAAAGCCCCGGTTCTGTCCTTTTCATTGATATGCGTTTCATCTCGCTGTGACATACCATTGCATAGTAAACTAACAGAGAAGAAGGTATGCTATTTTGCCCGCACAGTGCGAGTGTCTGCCATTAATTACATTACGCTATGCTTATTGAATTGCTTTGTACCTGTTCTCCAGTCACCGCTGTCGGAGCTGCGAAAGCTAATTTTTTCCAGAAGCGCAGGGCTGCCCTGCTTAGAGACAAAGAAAGTTGTCTTCACTTGAAGTTAGAAGTGACCAAACAAGTCCACGGTTTTCCTATTTAGATGCGGTTACTTGAAGTAGTTAGTTATAGTTATAGTTATAGTTATCCAGGGGCGTTTCTACGGGTGGGCTGGGGGGGGCAATGCCCCCCCAGGCCCAAGCCCTGCCCCCCTGAAGAAAATTATCTGGTACAAAAAAAACAAAAAAAAAAACAAGACCTGCCACAATTAACTAGCTGCTATGTTTGTGTATTGTTTTCATAGAATCCCTGAAACAGATAGGAAGCAATAACAAAAAAAATAATCCACCACGGTACAATCGCAAAACCTCATTGCTTTCCAATTGGTTCTTTGACGTTCTACAATTGAGCGCGAATAACGCACTGACAATAAGCTAAACTTTCATTCATTCGAAATGGCTGATGTACCAGAACCCGAAAATGTTGCTAAAAAGCAAAAACGTCAATGCAGGTACCAGGAGGAGTGGGTGGGGAAGTGCCATAGACTGTATGGGAAGTAGCCTACTCGTGGATTGCCAAAGCTGGGTGATGAAAGGAGAGAATTCTGTAAAGTCTGTAGAAATAAGTTTGAAGGAGGCAGATGCTAGCAGCAAATTACAGTGCCAACTCTGAAACAGTACAGACCAATGGTCTCATCCTTCTTTAATTATGTACGTGTGTATTATTAAGTTGCTGCTGCTTCAAATGATGTTTTCATAAAATCTGCGAATCTAAGATAATTATTTCGTTTTCTTGGGCTTATTATATAGCTATTTATTGACCATAATTTAGTCATTTTGGCAAGGCTGGTTAGCGTTAGGTAGCCTGAAAAATCTGAAAAAAGTTCGTTTTTCTCTTAGTTAATGCAGGACAGTTGTTGCCTCAGAAAATAGCATGAGCTTTAGCTGTCTCGACAAAGCTTCCGACACTTGTGGAAACTATTGAACATCATAACCTGGATGTGGAGGGCAGTAAGGTAAGACATTTGGTTTACTTTTTGTGTTCTGTTGTCTGTGTAGCTTACATGATGGTCTACTATGCTGATTTGGTTCTAAGCTAAATATCATATGATTATTCCAATGGGTTATAGCATAATTGTATCGCAGCTACACATCGTGGTATTTATGTGGATAGTAAAGAACCGTGCATTCACCTAAACAAGCTTGCACCTGCGGTCAATCTGCCAGACTGTGTAACGTGAGTGAAGTGAACCGCTATACTAGTGTGGTGAAGATTAGCCAGATGCAATTCCCGGTGGAATTTCCGTTTACTTTCTCTTCTGGGCCCTTATGCACCATAAGATAATTGGCACATGCTATCCTCAGCTCTTCTACGGCCGGGGCAGTGTTTGTCCAGTAAACTTTGTTGATGTTTTGTTCAGAGGATGTTAATGTAAACATTGTTTTTTGTGGAACAAGGTGGATTTAAAATAGCCTACTGTGTTTAATGCGTTTTTGCCTGTCGTGTTGCATTCTAACTAATTCTGCACGGTATTCAGAGTTGTATTACGGCGGGGGTTGGTTGGGTAGCTGGGGGCGGAGAGGTAGGTAGAAAGTTCTTGTTTTTTTGGGTTTTTCCCATGCTTGCCTGGCGATGTCTAGTGCCTCGTGTTAAATTCCCAATAAGCAACAATCGTTATTTAAATCGTTATTTTATTTTATTTTTCAAAAAGATATTCCATCACACAGAAAATATTGAATTGAAAAAAAAAAAGGCCCGGGTCCAAACTTATTTGCCGACCCCTGCCCTATACAATATACACCACTACACCACTCTATACACTATTACACTATCCTGCTATATAGGCTACCTCACATTACCAACCACACTACTATATACATCATTACACCATCCTACTATGCATCACTATTCCTCGTAGCCTATATTAGTAGTATTTATAGGTGGTGGTTTTCCACCTTTTTCGAAGGTATTTTTTTCTGCCCCCCTACATCAGTAAACTGCCCCCCCATACAGGACACTCTAGTCACACCTCTGTAGTTATCTACATGTATGGTAACACAAACTAAAACGTGGAGACACATTGAAAGAACTGGGTTAAGCCATTGACTGTATGCTAACAAAGCATCATCGCATGCCAGAGCGATTGAGTGCACACACTGAGACGTGACAGGTAGCCTGTAACTCGTCTAAGTCAGGGGAAGAACATATTTCAATATTGAAGAACGATGGCGTCAAATGTTTTCATTTTTTTTGGCCTGGCCTGTATATGAGGCCTGGTTTTTAAAGGTCCACTATGCAACATTTTTCATTTAATTAATCCGTTTCATACTGTTTATGACGCTAAAATGAGTAATTACATGGCAAACGAACGGTGTAGAATGCGCCACCGTGGCCTATAGCGGTAGATACAGCACTTAAAATGTTCAGCAGCGCGGACCGCCTCCAATAGAATGCAGTGCAATACAATGCAATACAGCTGTCTTTAGAGGGAGCTCGTGAGAGAGAAAAACAGAATGTTGCTTAGCCCCTATTTAAATGCACGTATCAGTGATATGTGTTCTGAAATTAGAAAGCAGGGTCAAATAAAATGTGTAATAGGCCTATGGACAGACAGACTGATGGCTAATAATACTTCCCTTAAGTGTGTGTGTGTGCAGATTAAACAGGGTTCCTGAGAGCACTCCCTGATAGGCCATATGGACACACACTGGTCTGGTCCACTTTACCTTCTTAGTGTGTTAAGCCCCTAACAGCTAGCAGACGCTAAAGTTCTCGCCAGCATGATAGAGACACCTACACACACACACACACACACAGGCAGGCACACAGAGACACACACACACACACACACTGACCTGGGTGTTACCCTACGCCCGCAGACTGGAAAATACTGCCATACTGTGCACACACACACATTTTCCTCCCCATGTGCCTGATCGACGTATATAAATATATTTACATAAAGCTGTGACAGAACATTGCGTGTGATGACATGACTTGCTGGTGTTTAGTGTCACTCTTGCGACACCAATTCCACCCCTCCTGGCATAAACAGGCCGAGGTCAGTTCACCCGACAATCCCAATACCTCATCAGTGAAAATATTTCCGCTCTTGTTTCAGGAGATTACAGGTTACAAGAGATTAAAAAAATCATAACGAGACACAGTGTGGGTGAAAGGGGGGGGGGGCTGAGTGTATGTGTGTGTGTGTGACCCTGTGTCTGTGGGTGTTTGTGTATGTGTGTGTATGTGTACTGAAGGTGTTTAACACCCTGTTAATATTACAGTGCAGAGAGGAGGTTCTGGGAGAGGTGAGAGGTGGTGTCTGAAACTAACAGTCCATTGGAAAAGGTCTTAGTAAACTGAAGGAGGGAAGGAGGGTGGGGCATAGGCGGGCAAAGGAAACAAACACATACACGAATAGGGCTGGGTTGAAAAAATGGATTTGCCGATCAATATCGATTCTCCTTCGGAAAATACAATATCGATTCAAAAATTTGTGGATCGATCTTTTTCTGATGGCAGTGCACTACTACTTGCGACCGCAGCGTTAAGCCAAGTAGTCAAAATACAATTATTAAAAAGACCAGTCTATTTTTTGGAATGTTGATGAAGCCCGCTAACTACGTACAGTAGGCTATCAGGTGTAGAAACCTGTTTGAAGCTAATTTGAAACATTGCCGTGGCTCATAAGAAAATGACCGCTCTGATGAGACCATGTTTAGTTTGAGGAGACAGTAGTGCTAATAATAATAAAACAGTTGATCATCATTACCTTATCTGTTAACACTGAAGATGATGATGGTAGTAATTTCCAATTTACATTCCTAACGGTGGGCTAGTAATGCTGTGCAACTTCCAAAAAGTCATCTCATCTAATAATCTCTGTGAATGGAAACAAACCCACACACTCCACACTAATCATTTTTTAACCGACTAAAGACAATTTTGACCACTTAACGTTGATACGCACAACTACCGGCCAAATGGTAAGCTGGTTCCCCTACAATGGAAACAGCAAGTCCTAGCCGACCTACAGCATACCTGGACTCGTTTACACCTGCCAGTATATCTGAAATTATCAAGTTGATTTCATCAAGTAAGGCCTCTACTTGTCTACCGGATCCAATTCCTACTGATCTCCTTAAGGCTACTCTCCCTAACCTAGCTGAGCTGATACTTAATATTATAAATCACTCTCTTGTAGCAGGACATGTTCCCAAACTTTTCAATACATCTGTCATTAAGCCTTTAATCAAAAAGCCCAACCTTGACCCTGATGTCCTGGCTAACTATCGACCTATATCCAACCTCCCATTTATATCCAAGATTCTTGAAAAAATAGTGTCTAAGCAAATTTGTACATTCAGGAAACCTATCAATCTGGCTTTAGAGCATACCATAGCACAGAATCAGCCCTAGTAAAGGTCTACAATGATCTCTTTATCTCATCTGATAATGGATGCATTTCATTATTAATCCTACTGGATCTAAGTGCTGCTTTCGACACTATTGATCACAGCATCCTACTACATAGACTTGAGCATATGATTGGCATCAAAGATTCTGCATTAGCCTGGCTCAGGTCATGCCTTACTGGATGATACCAGTTTGTACATGCACATAATGAAGCATCATGCCACACTGAAATCAAGTATGGTGTGCCCCAAGGATCAGTACTGGGACCTCTGCTATTCTCCCTTTACATGCTACCTTTGGGATCTGTTATTAGAAAACATGGCATTACCTTCCACTCTTATGCAGATGACACCCAACTATACCTTTCAATGAAGCCTAATGATTGTACGCCAGTAACCAAACTTGTTGCCTGCCTCAGTGACATCAAAAACTGGATGACTAAGAATTTCCTTTGCTTAAACTCTGATAAGACTGAAGTCATGTTGATTGGCCCTAAAAACCTGACCAATACTTTGCCCCATCATCAGAGCTTACTTAGTGACCTTTCACTCACACCTAACACAAAGGTCAAGAACCTTGGGGTGTATATTGATCAAGACCTCTCGTTAAATAGTCATGTAAAGCATATCTCCAAAACCTCATTCTTTCATTTACGCAACATTGCTAAGGTCAGAAAATTTCTTTCTTTTGAGGATGCAGAAAAACTAATACATGCATTTGTTACCTCCAGACTTGACTATTGTAATGCACTGTTCTCTGGATGTGGTACTAGCTGCATCAAAAACCTTCAACTAATACAAAATGCTGCAGCACGAGCACTCACTAGGACAAAAAAATATGAACATATCACACCTGTCCTTGCTTCCTTACATTGGCTTCCTGTTAAAAGCCGAATTGATTTTAAAATACTTCTCCTAACATATAAAGCTCTTAATGGCCTTGCTCCAGCATATATTAAAGACTTACTTGTTCCCTACCACCCTTCTAGACCCCTAAGGTCACAGAATGCTGGTCTCCTAGTAATTCCTAGAATATCAAAATCGACAATGGGAGGAAGAGCATTCTGTCATCGTGCGCCTGTCCTGTGGAACAAACTCCCTTCTAACATTCGTCAAGCGGACACTCTCAACACCTTTAAGTCTAGACTCAAAACCTTTCTATTTACTGACCCCTTTAGTTAGGGATGGTGTATGGTAAGCCACACCTCCTCAGGGTATTATTGGAAAGGACTGCCTCTGCTGTAAGCTCCCGTCCAGGGCTTGGTTGCCACTGACCATTTCCTTTGGTGGTGTTGGCTTGTTATACATCATACCTTAGTTATGCTGCTATAGTTTAATGCCGCCACAATCCACCCATCTGTTAACCCGTACAATTTTCACTATTCTTTCTCCTCCTCTCTCTTTCCTCTCCACTTACTTCTCTCTCTTCACTTAGCCAGCATCTGTATATGGTTTCACATGCAATATATCTCACATTCTCTGAAATCTGATGGAGACTGTTCTAACTCATTTCCTCTCTGATTTTCCATGCCTTTACCACCCTGTCGTGAGTCATCACTGCCTTCCACTGCCTGCGCCTGCACCTCCTGGGTTCTCCTGGGACCTTCTTCCAACGTGATCCGGCGGCACTCATGAATGGTCCTCAACCCACTCCACTGTCCATGCCACTGCCTCCCTGCTGAGGGTCACCCCTGCCTTCCACTGCCTGATCCTGCATCTCTGGCTTCCTGGGTGGTCTGCCTTCAGCTTCACAGATGACCCTGACATGATTGATACAGCCTCTAGCTGGCCCCTGGCTTGACTGCGCCTAATGACATGGGACTATATCCTGGGATTCTAATGGGACTCCTATATTACTTTACTTTATTTACCAAAATTTTCTTGTAATGTGTATCTAATGGAATAATAGTGGACTACTCACCATCTGAGAGACTGAAAACCTGCCCTAGGCAGTTGGGTTAGCCCCTTGAGCCGTCGGAACTGCCCAAGGTTTCTTCCTCTACCATAACAAGTAAAAACAAAAAACGGTGCTAGGGAGTTTTTCCTTGCCCCTGTTGCTCATTGGGCCTCTTGTGTTAAGCGCTTTGTGACATGCCTTTTGTAAAAATGCGCTATATAAATAAAATTGAATTGAATTGAATTGAAATGGTCACATCAACATCCCTAGTGTAGTTTTGTAGCATGCGTGCTAGAGCTGCCGTCTACGTTTACTTCTCCTAAGCTGCCTCTGCCATGTTTGTGGTTGTGTTGCGTGGGAGAGGAGGCGGCTACATTAACTTGCGAGGGACAGTTGAACGGAACGTGAAAAATTCCCAAATGTTAATTAAGGAAAGAAAAACTCGAATTATGCAAAATCAACATCGTTTTTAGTAACAAATTCGATAAATCGATTAAATCAATTTTTTGCCCAGCCCTAACAGAAACTAGTATCAACACAAAGAAAACTGTAAATAAATCAATATCGAATCGAATTGGATCGAGAATTGAATCAGATCATGACCTTGTGAATCGGAATCGAATCGATTCAGGAAATCAACATTGATACCCAGCCCTATGCACGAATGAACACATGTACACATACTCACATGTTTGTATTTGTTTCTGGCTGATTGGAATGGTCAGCTAACACTCCCTCCCCCTTTGCTTAAACAGGATACCAGTATACTAGTATGTCAGTATACCGGTACGTCAGTATACCAGTATGTCAGTATACCAGTACGTCAGTATACCAGTGTATCAGTGTTCACAAGTTTACACCAGTATGCCAGTATACGAGTGTACCTGTATGGCAGTATACCAGTATACCAGTGTACCAATTTACACCAGTATACCAGTTTGCCAGTATGCGTGTATCAAATACGAGAGCCAAGCCAAACAAGCAGAGAGGGTTCCTTGGGGCAGATGTAGTTAGTGGGGCATATTTATGCCTTAAATGGTTGAGTCAGGCAAACACAAAACATCTGCAAATTACGCCCTTCATTTGGAGTGTCGCCCGTACAAGGGTGTGTGTGTGTGTCAGTGAGCACAACCGATTGCAACAGTTTCCTAATAAGGATTAATACAACTACAAGCAGCATTTCTTATTTTTAACTCCATCCCAAAGAGATTTATCTTAACATGTAGAAACTTGGCTTGAGTGCTTTGTAAGAAAAAGTAGGGGTGTTGAGGGGTTGGGGTTAGGAGTTGCTGGAGTGGAGGGGTGTTAGGATGTTAGGGTGTTGGTTTTGGGGTGCTAGATTACTGGGGTGTTAGGTTACTGAGGAGTTGGGGTGCTAGGGTACTGCGGTGTTGGAGTCGTTTAGGTGTTAGGGTGCTGGGGAGTTGAGATGTTTTGGGTGTTAGAGTACTGGGGTGTTGGGGTGGTTTGGGTGTTAGGGTACTGGGGTGTGTTTGATCGTTGGGTTGCTTACATGCCCGTGTTGCGGATGATGCGCCCTTGGTCCATCTTCTGTCCAATGCCGTGGACGACAAACACAATGTGTGTGGTTTGGGGGGGGCTTGTCCTCCAGGGAGGCCTCTTCCACATAGCCTCGATGCAGACGAGTACCACTGCTGGAGGCTGAGAGAGAGAGGGGGGAGGGGGTTGGGGAAAACGAAACCCAACGAAAGAGAGATAAGGGCCAAGGAGAGAGAGAGAGAGAGAGAGAGAGAGAGAGAGAGAGAGAGAGAGAAAGTGTGGGTAAAGAGAATTGTGTCAAATTATTATCAGAATAAGAGAAAAGTTAGATAAGATAAACTGAGATAAGAGAGGGAGAAGAGGGGGGTGTAAAAAGGAGTGAGAAGAGAAAGAAAGGGAGAGATGGACCAAAGGAGGAAAAAATGAATGAGAAAGAAGAGACTGTAACCCCCCAAATAAGAGGGTTGATTTCCTCTTCTCCTGTGTTGTTGCTTTGCCTGCTATGCCATGTGACCACACACACACACCACTAAATTACTATAATTGTACTGCTATATTTGAGACTGCTACTTTGGTCTTAAAAGCGATTGCATGAAGAAACGCTAGAAAAAAGATGCTAATCCGAAGGCGGCTTGATGAGCTCTGTCCAAGAAGGGAAGAAACCGAACCATAATTATAGGTCTTGTCCTCCATCAAGTCCCGCAACCATGTGACGCAAGGCTGGCGTCTGCAGTCATTGCCACCCTGAGACCGACCCCGCTGTTTACACAAACACACACCAACGCACACCGACAGGAGTTCATTATTTGTCCATGTTGGTTTGTTTATTTTGTCAGTCATTGACTTATTTACGATAAACACCTTAGTTAGAGGTCATTTACTGGCAATGTGTCCACGACTCATTCTACTGAAGAGTAGAGACTAGAGCCCTGGCCTGCCTTTCACCAGTAGAGAGACCAGCAAAGAACACTATAACAGAACTGCTCTCCAGCCTAATTGGACCCATTACTACACTGATTTACTAAAGCTACTGGTCACAGTGATGGGAGGGAGGGAAACATCACCTGTCGAGTTAAAAAGTATAAACGGGGATATTGAGAGCTAGTGCTATGTGCAGTGACACCGCTAAGATGGTAGGGATGAACTCAGTCACCCAGCAACAGCAGCAGGTGTGCATGGTACCCGTCTCTACTGAGGACTGCTGGCAGACGGACTGGCAGCAGGATGGCACGTGCCATCAGTACTAGAGAACGGCTGATGTCTGAGTACACGGCCCAGGAGCCCTAATTGGATTGGCAAGCTCAGGTGGCCCAATATGTGTGTCATTTGGCAGAAGGAGAGACTGTAAGTGTGTGTGTGAGTGAGAGAGAGAGATGGATAAAGAGATAGAGAGGGAGATCAAAGAGGAAGAGGACACAGGATGAACATTGGGTGAATGACATTAAAGATGAATGACAGGAACGTGGTAGGAGAACTTGGGAAAAAAGAGGGATAAAAATAGAGAGTGAAGAAGAGAAAGAGAGAGAAAAAGTGAGAATGAGGGAGAGCTTGAGAGACACAGAGAAAAAAAGAAAGAAAGAGAGAAAAAAATGAGAGACAGAGGGAGAGAATGAGAGAGAGAGAGAGAGAGAGAGAGGCATAGGGGACATGTGGTGCAAGAGTAAACACTGACCCTTGGAAAAGCCCAGTTTCTGTGTGACGGTGCGGGCTATCTTTGAGGTAGTGGCATCACTGTACAAGTAGACTTCATCCACACTGTGCCAGTCAACATGACTCCTGCTCAGCTTCAGACTGTGGATAGCTAGAGAGAGAGAAAGAGAAAGAGAGAGAGAAAAGAGAGACAGAGAAGAGAGAAGAGGAAAGAAAACAAGCAGACAGCCGAACAAAGACAGCAAGAGTGAAAGTAAAATGAGAGAAATTAGGAATACAAAGAGGTGGAGAGAGAAAGAGAAAGAGAGAGAAAGAGAGAGAGCGAGCCCTAATTGTAAGTATGAGGTTTGTGACATCCTAAAAACATCCTACTGATGAAGCACGCGACATGCAAGATAATCTAATCTTGCTGATGAAGTTGGACACATACATACAGGACAAAGACAGGAGACACGACATGACAGTGCATGGAAGCATGTTCAATTGCCACAGAGATGACCAGGAGTCACATCATTGACACAATCCATATTTCAGTTTACACTGCCCGTCACTTCCCCCCCAACCTGGCCTTCCACTAGTTCACACACACACACACAACCTC
>JAGFZM010003463.1:0-14424 GCA_017657215.1 Limnothrissa miodon
GTCTGTATCTCTGGGTTTAGTCTGCTAACTCAAGTCTGTATCTCTGGGTTTAGTCTGCTAACCAAGTCTGTATCTCTGGGTTTAGTCTGGTAGCCCGGTCTGTATCTCTGGGTTTTGACTCCTAGATGTAGCCTAGTGTGTATAGAATCTTTCTGGGTGTAGTTTCCCACAAGTATCCCAGTCTGTTGTCTCTTAGATGTTGTCTAGTCTGGGTGTGGTGTCCTAGATGTAGGCTAGTCTGTATCTCTCGCACAGGTGACATCCTTCTTATGTAATATAGTCTCAGTTGGTAATAAACAAGGTGATTGTTTGCAGAGAGACCACCACAGAACAGGGAGGACCCAGCAGCAGATGTGAGCAACTGAAGGATAGAGTAAGTCTCCAAATGTAAAATACAGAACTGTGTGAAGTGTGGGTATGTGTGTGAGTGAAAGAGGAAGTTTCCAGATGTACAAGGTAAAAGTGTAAGAAAAGTGCCGTACCCCTGAACAGCGGGGCCAGCATCAGGGTCAGAGGTCAACAGCTTTGTTCTCCTGCTCCCCGCAGAACCTAACATACAGACATGGTCCCACATCCCCAGGCAGGTCAGACCCCAGCAAAACTGGGGAAGTTCCACCCAGAACATCCAACCCTAGGTGTGTGTTTGTGTGTGTGTGTGTGTGTGTGTGTGTACATGTGAGAACATGCTGTCATTTTGAGAAATGGGATGGCTCTGGAGAGAGATAGAAAAAGACTTCCTGTCTGACAGAAGTAGGTACAGCTACCGCTGCTTTGCTGTCTTCAGTGTTTACCACGGGTCCATGAGAGAGAGAAAGAGAGAGAGTGAGACAGAGAGAGAAAACCATCAGTCTTAGAGAAACTATCTAAAAGAAGGGTGTAAATGCACTGTGTTAAGAGTGTGTTGGAACACACACCAGGCAAACTATTTACTAACCAGAACAGCGGGCCAGCAAAGTGCAGGAACTGAAGAAGGGCAGTAACTTCTCCCTTGCTGTCATTTGCTTTGCCATTGGCTTGACTTTTGTAGGTACAAAGTGAACACTTCTATTTCTTTTAAATGAGGCATTCATTATAGGATATTTTATCACTAGACACAGCAGCTGTCTTGATATACATTTTCTGTCTCACTCTCTCTCATGCTCTCTCTTACTCCATCTCTTGTTCTTTCATTCATTTGTTTATCTTCTTTTTCCCCTTTTTCTGCTCTTTTCAATCTCATGATTCTCTTAATTTTCTGTTTTACACTTTCATTGATTGATTCTTTCTTCTGTCTGTTCCTCCTCGTGACCCCCTCTTTATCTCTTGGAATGTTATGATTAACTCTATTCATTAGTCACACATACACACACACAAACACACACACCTTACACATGTGAGAATGCATGCTAATCATGCTAACACACATTAAAACTACGTTGTGGGTGTGATGAATTTGTTAATGTAATTTGGTTTTAGTTCATGTCATATGTGGTGAATTTGTTAATGTCATTTAGTTTTAGTTCATGTCATTGACAATGGGAAAATATAGTATAAATGAGGGCACATCATCAAGATTGTAATTCTTGGTTGCTGTTCATTTAATGGCCACAAGATGGCGCTACCTGTGTGGAGGATACGCTGCTACATAAGACAGGAAAGGGCTGTTTCTTCATAATAATACAGCATACGGTGTTCTGTCTTTATTAAAATATTATTTCTTCACTCCTCAGGTAGGCAATTTGTGAGAAACAGTGATTAGCTCTATGAGAAAGTGATAAAACTAAGGAAAAAACTTTGTTACTATATTTGCTGCAAGTTAAGCAGTTCGTTTTACTAATGAAACGTTTGCTAGTTGTGATAACATTAGCCTTGTTGCTAATCTAACTAGCCCCTACTTTTTAACTGAGCAAGATTATGATTTGAATGTATGCTGACTATTGATAGCTAGATTATGAGTTTGTATTGATTGTATGTTAATTTGCATCGTCTTTATTGACATTGAGATAATAATACAGCAACCGACCTGACGAAAGCAGCACAATGTTCTGTCTTTATTAAAATATTATTTTTTCACTCCTCAGGAGTGCTACATGGGCACACACACACACACACACACACACATAGAGTCCAGGTTTGAGCTCAGGAGGTAGTCTGGTTTGAGAGAGTGCCTTTGGCTTTGGGTGAGTCAGACATTGATGGGAATTATTCTCTGAGCTCCATCAGTCTGTTGAGAATCATGATCATGACCAGTAATCATGACCAGCCTACGGGGGGGGGGGGGGGTATATATACTTATACTCAATTTAAGTATAATTGAGAGAAAAAAGAGTTAGGGAAAGAAAGACTGTGTGTGTGTGTGAATGAGTGTGTATGTGTGTGTAGATTCGCTATGGTAGTAATAGTTTGTGTGTGTGTGTGTGTGCTTATGAGTGTTTGTGTGTGCTAATAGTAATAGCTCCTCACTCCTGACATTTGTGTGTGTGCGCGCGTGTGTGTGGCTGGGCTACACTAGTAATAGCTCCCCACAGCTGACAGATTCATATGCAGCCAGCGTTTGATGTGGCAACACGTTTCCAGTTCAGGAATCGCTGCTGAACCTGCAAGCACTGAACTTATCATGCACTGTGCCAACAAGCACTAATCTTCAAGCACTACACATGCAAGTACTGAACACACAATCACTGAACTTTTCAAGCCCAGAACTAACAAGCACCAAACTCGGAAGTACTGAATATGCAAGAACTGAACTCTCTTCAAGCACTGAACTTACAGGCACAGAACAAACACTGAACACAAACCCCCACCTTTCCCCCTCGGAGCCGAGTATGAAATGAATAGCTACCTGAACAATAGAGGCACATTTGAGTGCCTTGGAGATGCATAGCTATCAGGTACAGTAAACTGTGTGTGTGTGTGTGTATGTGTGTATAAAGTGTGTAGAAAAAAGGCAAACATGTCTCTATATGTATATTGATCTATGACAGTTGTGGATAGTGTTTCCAGTATCCACCAGACTGCTTTGACAAGGAGAGAGAGAGAGAGAGAGAAGAAAAGAGGGGGGGGGGGGGGGGGGAGGGGTGGGGGGTGTTGGGGGGTGAGAGATATTAGTGTTGATGTGTGTGTCTAAACTATCTGTGTGTGTGTGTGTATGTGTATGCATGTGTATGTGTGTGCGTTTGTGTGTGTGTGTTCAGCGGGGCTCCGTCCTCCCAACCCATGCCTGTGTTTTTGGAGGGTTTATGTCCAGGCCTTGGGTGGATATTTAGTATGAAACTCTACCCAGCATTAACCATGCAGACACAGACACACACACACACACACTAGCCAGCAGGGACATGTGGCCACCAGACCACCAGTTCTCCCCAAAAACACCCAACGTCCCCCAAAAGACCTTCTCAACAATACTCCCCCTCCCACAAACACACACTTTCACTGTCTTTTCATCCTAAGTTCTTCATTTTCTCATTCTATTTCCCTGTCTCTATCTATCTATCGTCCCCTTTTTACTCTATACCTGAAGTGCAGAGGCAAACATGGCCACCTCACATGGTGACACACACATACTTACACACACACACACACACCATGACCTGTGCATGGGTATTTTTGTGGCATTGCCCAGAGTTGGTGCTTTTGCTTCCGCTCCTGGGGCAGAATGCAGAGACGGGAGGAGAGAAAAAGACCCTGGTTCAGTCTCAATGGGCAACCAAGCCTACAGTGACCCCTAGTGGTACAAGATCAGAATCAAACATACCAGGCATCTACCCTCTACAGGGTGGCATAATGTGATAGTGTGTATCGTCTGCATTGTGTGCGTGTGTGTGTAGTTACACTCATACCTGTTTGGCTCTCCTGATGCCCCCAGAGAGCTGGAAAACTGTGAGCCAGCTGGATCTGTCCCTCATAAAGACAAGGTTAAAAATGAGTGCAGAGAAAGAGAGGGAGAAAGAGACAGAGGAGGAGAGGTAGAGATTGATGGAGGATAAAAGAGAGTGAGGGAAAGAGGGAGAGAAAGAGAGGGCAGATGAGAGAGAGATAGAGGAAGAATGAGAGATGGAGAGAGAGGGAGGATGAGAGAACGAGGGAGTGAAAAAGAGGGGGCTGAGAGAGAGCAAAAGAGAGAGGGAGGTGGGGGGAGGCAGGTAGAGGGGCCCTCTGTTATATGGCCATTAAGTGTGAGGGTCAAAGTTCAAATGCATCATCAACTTCTGATGGAGCTCATACAACTGAACAGCCACAAGCCCTCTGGGCCCTTAAAAGAGGAGTGAGTGTGTGTGTGTGTGTGTGTGTGTGTGTGAAAGCCTGTTATGCCAAAACCGAGATGAAAACCACAATTAGAAAAACACATCAGTGTACAGAGATTACTCACAGATGGAGAAGAGAGGAAAGGACATACAGGAGAGACAAGACCAAAGGGAGAGAGAGAGAAACAGAGAAGGCCAAAGACAGAGACAGAGAGAGAGGGAAGCAAAGACAGAAAGAAGGGGGGATGTCCTAATGATAATATACAGTCATTAATTATTGATAAGTCCCAAAAATACAATCATTGATCAGTAATTGAGACACAGAGAGAAGAGGAAAAGAGATGAGGATTTCAAAAAAGTTAAGAAAAGAGGTACAAAAAGAAACAAGGAGAGAAGAAAAAGAGAGGAACAGAAGAAACAAGAAGAGAAAACAAAAGTGGAAAAGAAAATAGGAATGGACAGTAACTTTTATGCTGATGCCTTTGTCCAAAACCACATTTTGTCAGCTCTCATTTAGTTCAGGGCCCGTCTCCCAACTTAGGCTTTAGTGCTTTACTCAAGGGTACAACAGTGGCAGCCAGGATTCACTATTTCTAGGCTACTCGCATGCTAGCCAAGTTCCTTAACCACCACCACAGAACACACAAGATGAGAGGAGAAGAGGAGTAAAGGAGAGGAGAAGAGAGGAGGAAATGAGAGGAGAGAAACAGAGGAGAAGAGAGCAGTAAAAGAAAAGCAGAATAGAAGAGAGAAGAGATAAGTGGGTTTTGCAATATAGTGAAGAACACCTGCTTATTTTGGCCCTGTGTCCTGAGTGTGTGCAAAATCAGTCATGTGTGTTTGTGTGTGTGTGAGCTGAGTGCGTGTGCAAAACCAATAGAGAACTAACTCCCCAATTCTCCCAACACACAGCAACATTAAAGGGATAGTTCGGTTTTTAACACATTGAGCCCCTTTCACGGGTTGTTTAAAATGAAATAAAGTGGTTGACACCAAAATCTTGATGATTGCTCCTGTCTCGGGTATTTGGGAAATATAGAATCGCCTCTGCCTGCCTTTAAAATGGCTGGCAATGGGCATGTGTTGTTTCTATCCTTAAAACACTGGTTTTAAAAAAGTGCTACTCATGGAGTGATTAGTGGCGCTTGCTGATGTTCCAACCCAAGTATTGTAGCAAAATACAGTTTCTGTCATGTTTTATTTGCCATTTTGTAAGTCCCATAGGGATCTATTTGCTCCTTCATATAAACAAAGTGGCAAATAAAACATGACGGAAGCTTTATTTCGCTACGATACATGTTTTGGAACATCATTGAGCACCACTAACCACTTGGTGAGTAGCACTTTTTTAAATCCAGTGTTTTAAGGATAGAAACAACACATGCCCATTGCTAGCCATTTTGAAGGCAGGCAGAGGCGATTCTACATTTCCCAAATAGCCGAGACAGAAGCAATTGTCAAAATTTCGATGTCAACCATTTTATTGCATTTTAGACAACCTGTGAAAGGGGCTTAATATGTTAAAAACCGAACTATCCCTTTAAGGGGCCACATGCATGCCGGGGCTAGGCTTGTGTGTGTGTGTGTGTGACTGCATGTGTGCATGTGTGTTTGGAATGGGAGGAGGGGTGAGCAAGGTCTAGACAGACCATAATCGTGTCAGCCGTAGAGCAGCCCCTACATGATCCAGAGGGGGTTGTGTGTGTGTGTGTGTATGTGTCTTTGAGTATGTGTGTGTTTGTGTGCGTGTTTGTGTGCGTATGTGTGTGTGTTTGCACACGTGTGTGTGTGTGTGTGTGTGTGTCTTGGTCACTCAACAAGAGTGAGGCAGGTAAACACAGCTCTCTCTCTTACAGCAACAGAAGTGCTGTTTGCCCAGAGAAGTCTCCCATGAAAAGGCCGCCGCTTTGTGCCGTGCCTTTCGCTGCGATGCAGTATGTGTGTGTCTCAGAAAACGGACCGCGTTACCCATGATCCCCCAGCAGCTGGGCCTCACACCTCTGGGGTCACCCGAAGGGCGGGTAGGCCAGATGTGTGTGTGTGAGTATGCAAGCCAGCGAGCGTGTTTACAAGACATTCATGGATGTACATCATCTTCATCTGCACACAGACCCTGCACGCTGTTCCACTACATATACACCATTACAGGAAACACAAAACAGCGCTCCTTTTATCAAGCGAGCCACGCTGTGTGTGTGTGTGGTTGTGTGTGGGTGAGTGGGGGGTGGCGAGGAGAGCGGGGAGGAGAGCGAGCACAGAAATTAGGCCTGTACTACCCACGCTGTGTGTGTGTGTGTCCAGAGCCACAGGAACTGTGCAACTGTGTGTGTGTGTGTTTATCCAGAGCAATAGGAGCTGAAGCTTACAGGGTGCTTATGGTGCAATGCAGGCATACTATAGCTATGGGGTCTGGCCTGTGTCAGTGGTGGGGAACTCACTAGTGATGGCAGAAGGTGTGTGTGTGTGTGTGTGTGTGTGTGTGTGTGTGTAAGGGTAAACTGATGGAGCTTGACTAAACTCATGGCGTGTGTTTGTGTGTATAGGGGTGATCTGAAGGTGCTTGACTAAACTCATGGCGTGTGTTTGTGTGTGTGTAGGAGTAAGCTGAAGGTGTTTGACTAAACTCATGGTGTGTTTGTGTGTGTGTGTGTGTATGTGTGTAGGGTTGAGATTAGGGTACTTGACTAAACTCATGGCATGTGTATATGTGTGTGTGTGTGTAGGGTTGAGATTAGGGTGCTTGACTAAACTCATGATGTGTGTGTCTGTATGTGTGTGTGCGTGTGCGTGTCTGCGTGTGTGAGTGTGTGTAGGGGTGAGCTAAAGGTGCTCATGTGGTTACTACATAAATTGACATGCGTAATTAGTGCAATATGTACACAGACCTCTCGGCCTGTTTAAAGCTTCATGCTAGAACTAGGGCTTGTTAGCGGGGAACCCAGCGGCCTGGGGGACCCAGGGGACAACTTTGGATTCCCTCGGCTAAACACCAGTGCCAGCGAGCGGACATGTGATCAGTCAGAAGGGGTCCCTGTTGTTGTTTTCACTAGAGCCCGACCGATAAAGGATTTTGAAGGCCGATACCGATACAAATATTTGTTGGTTTAAAAATCCGATATTCCGATATACCGGCCGATATATATAATTAAAACAATTTAAAATAAATATAATTAGCTATTTGTAGTTATTTAAGAGTTTTAACTAAAATAATAATACATTTTAAAAAGAAAGTTGTTTATTTTATTGTCACAACCAGGGGTTAAATTGGGATTTGCTATGTGGGGGGGCTCTGGTCTGGGGTCGGATCGAACAATCTTTTTTTTTTTGACTGCACAGAATACACACACGCTTTACTACACGATGATGTTAACTCACTCAGATAGCCTACCATACTGGGAATTTTTGGCTGTCAGAACATTTTAAATCTTGTCACAAATACCTGTAGCCTACTGTAGAACTTTAAGCGAAAAATTGTATGTGAAACACAGGGGAAATGGTCAATATGTTAGTGTAGTCTAAATATTGATCCTTTATGAGAAACTTTCAAGGCTTGCATGATCTGGAGTCAAAACAGTTGATTTATTTTTTGGGATAAATGTTGAAAAATGCCAGTCAAAATGTAAATCCAACAATTTTATGCAATGAATGCAACCAAAACATGCATCTATAGGACCACCACTGCTTTTTTTTTGTAGAGCACTACGTCACTTGTTTCAGAAAAAAAGTCTAATTATGCATAACCTTCTAGGCTAGGCTAGTATAAAATGAAACCAAGACTGTGTCGACAGTTAATTGAGGCTTAGAGCAGAAGCAGACGAAAACTGTTTTATTTCTTTACCAGAGGTAGCCCAACTTCAGGTGACGTTAGGCTTACGCCAACTTAACGTTAGCATTTCATTCGTAGCTACCTGAGGTATGCTAGCTGGCTCATGTATAGAGTTGGCCAGTGAACCCGGAACTTCCAACCAGGAAGTGGTTCCAAGGCTCCCGTTTTGCCATTGACTTTTCCATAAAATCGCGTTTTAAAAGCGTTTAAAGTCCCGACTCATTCTATCCAGCTACGGGGTAGGTGATGACCGTGTAACCTTCCGTTCAGAGTGAAAAAACTAAAGAAAAGGCTAAAAAAAGGCAAAGGTACAAGACTGTGTACATATTTTTACCCCCGACTTTAGAAACTACATATCCCAGAAGCCAGTACTTACCCTATCCCAAAGACGATTGCGCCCAACGTTCTTTTTGAATCTCCTGGAGTTGACGACAGCCACGCGATGTTGCTCTTGCAATCGAATAGCTACATTTTGGTGTATTTCCTCAGTAGTTTGTGTAAATAGTGTTGTAATATTGTATATATCTTCAGATTTGCATCAATCATGTTTTAGATCCGTTTTTTTTAACCGAAAGCATGGTACAATATTTAGTACCCGACTGCAACCACCGCTTTGGTGTCCACCATTGCAGTTTCCACCGGTTCCCTACAAATGCCTCTGTCAAGCTCCCCTGAATAAAGAATTGATAATGACGGGTACAATAAAGCATTTATCAGGATTTGTGGTAATTTCCATTTGTTATAGATTGCACCACAACAACTGAATTTACTGTTTTTAATTAGCCCAACTGCCATTTACCACGTTACATACCCTTCATATCACCAGATACAGAGAAAAACTGATGTAATCCAGCAAGGTAAGAAAATGAGCATATTAAATTTATAAATCTTAGGGAAATGGAAATGACATGGTAAGGATGCCTAGTTGAAATTAGGTTAGGCTTAAGGGTCGTGTCAAACGAGCAGTAAAACGAGCAAAACCATGGTTGTGAGGTAGACTACGGTGACATTCGTGAACTTGTTTGCTTTCCTGGGCTTCAACAAACACATCCATGGCAACGTACTTGTCCACGAATCAGATGCGTTGCTGGGATTGTGGGATTGCTCAGGATTATGGGTACTGAAGTACTTCTAAGGGAAATCGCAGAAAAAAGACGTTTATACAGAAACAAAATTGAGATCACATTACATTTTGGCGTCTAGTTGAGCACAACCAATCGTTTTGTTATGCCGTAGCTAGTTAGACGTCTTCCTTCCGTAATTCGGATAGCGTGGGTTGTAATCTAAATGTCAATGGGAAAAACTAATGGGAAAATTACTTCCGGAACCTCACCGGCAAACTCTATGTATGGAAACTGAACTGGCCAAATGCACAATGGAATTAAACTGACAGCTACTCATTTAAGCACCTCTTCGTACATACCTTGTCTGTCTGCTTCTATCTCGCTGTGTCAACCTCTCGTATATAGTGTACCAGCGTGCGGTGCTCTGTTTGACAGCCTCAACTAACCTCTGGAAAAAGTAGCCGACTGGAAAGTAGCGACGTAACGTTAGTGTTCTAGAATCTCTGATTGCAACTTTTCTAAGCTTTGATGGGTCGTCCTTTTATCGGGAAAACCAGGCGGTCTATTTACCCTATTCTTCATGGTTACAAGGGCGGAAAATGGGCGTGGCAGAATAAGGTGAATTTTAGTTACACAAAACTCATTGTTTTACTAATTGTTAGAACGATAGTTTAGCCTAATTAATTACACTTAACTGAAAAGCGTGGAAAAAAGGTTCGTTGCTTTTGATGTCAATCTAGCATGAGCTTATGTGTCGGGGCTCAGCCCCGGACAGCCCCGGCACAATTTAACCCCTGGTCACAACGGAACATCAAATTCAAATGAAAGTTCTTATAAAATAAAATAAAAATAAAAACTTAAGATATGAAACTTAAAGTTTCAACTTAAACTTTGAACAAAAACAACAACCGAATCAAAATTAGAAAATAAGTTCGGTCCGTGTACTTTTTCGTTCATTCATTATTGGATTTTGGACGTCACATGGAAAATGAAAAAATAATTTTTACAGTTGCTATGACTTGTTAAAAACAGCCAAAGGTGTTTTATTGTCTTTTACTAACTGAAAATTAAATACTAAAAAAACTGCCGTTCTGAATTAGGCTGATTGTCTATTTTGGACTTGTGACCTGCCTGGAAGTTAGGAGGCTAAAGCTGGATTTATACTTCTGCGTTGCGTCGTCGCAAACCTTCGCCGACACCAATCAGACCTTCGCCGACACTACGCATACACCTTTCGTGCGCATGAAAAAAATCCTGACTACGCGTCAAAGTGTCGCCGACACGGTACGCAGACCGACGCATACGTCATGGATTGTGATTGGTCCGCTTTACATCAATTCCAGTTCTCCGCCTTTCTAGTGCGTTGTGTGTACAAGACCGGCATTTTTGAACTTACATAAATGGCCTTATAACTACCCATTCACCTGACAGACAGTTGACCATAGAAAGTAACGACCTGATAACTATGCTTATTAACCAGACAAAGCTTCCCATCAACGCATCCGACACAGTTTGGGAAGTTTCACAGTCTCCAGAAATCTTGTAAGCTTGTAGCTTGTAGCAACGCAACGACCGGAAAACGCACACGAAAAGGACCCTTTCTAAGCTCAATAACCCCCTAGCGTTGTGGCAGTGAACTGCCACGTGTAGCAATTAGGTATAAATCGACCACGGAAGTATAAATCAAAAACGTCGGCGAAGTTGTCTGCGACGACGTGACGCAGAAGTATAAATCCAGCTTAACTCTTTTGGATGTTAAGGGCATTGCCCTGCATGGGTTTGTGTTGATACTGTCAACCACATGACACGGCGTCTTTAGAGGCATATCCAGACAGTGTGATGTTGCAAAGGCATACAACGCATGCACAACCCAAGCGTATCTGATGCTCTGCTGGAAACCACAGTTTCTTTAGCAGTTGAAGAGTACTGAATTTTGAAGCCAAATGTGGACGCTGTTCATTAACACATTTCTTAAACCCTAACTGCTTAAGAAATGGCAATTTCCAACTGTGCACTTGCTTGTGAACATCACGAAATCGCGCATAATGTCTTCCTTAGATGCTGTGAAATGTCTGCATGTGTTGCATGCCTTTGCGACATTATGTCTAAATATGCTTAAACACGCGATGTGATGCGGTTGGCAGTATCAAAACAAATCCATGCAGTGCCCAATTCGCTCAAAAGAGATGCTAACGTAACGTTACTTCCAAAAAGGTCACAATTCATTCACGCCAGTTTATTATTTTAATAGTATTTAATTTTTTCATTTCCCATGCAACATCCACAATCCAATAATGAATGAACGAAAAAGTACACGGACCAAGTTCGTTGTGGTTTCCAAGCTCATTAAAGGGATAGTTCGGTTTTTAACACATTGAGCCCCTTTCACAGGTTGTCTAAAATGCAATAAAGTGGTTGACATCGAAATTTTGACGATTGCTTCTGTCTCGGCTATTTGGGAAATGTAGAATCGCCTCTGGCTGCCTTCAAAATGGCTAGCAATGGGCATGTGTTTCTATCCTTAAAACACTGGCTTTAAAAAAAGTGCTACTCACCAAGTGGTTAGGTGCTCAATGATGTTCCAAAACATGTATCGTAGCAAAATAAAGCTTCCGTCATGTTTTATTTGGTACTTTGTTTATATGAAGGAGCAAAGAGATCCCTGTGGGACTTAAAACATGACAGAAACTATATTTTGCTACGATACTTGGGTTGGAACATCAGCAAACGCCACTTATCACTCCATGAGTAGCACTTTTTTAAAACCAGTGTTTTAAGGATAGAAACAACACATGCCCATTGTTAGCCATTTTAAAGGCAGGCAGAGCCGATACCATATTTCCCAAATAGCCGAGACAGGAGCAATAATAAAGATTTTGGTGTCAACCACTTTATTTCATTTTAGACAACCTGTGAAAGGGGCTCAATGTGTTAAAAACCGAACTATCCCTTTAAATGTTAACGTTATCGGTCTTCCACTATAGTGGCATTAGCTGGCTTTGTGGTTAGCTAGTCTATGATGAGCCACAATTTAGCAATGGATAACGTCATACTGCAAATTGTAAAACATACATTTTCAATATAACAGGCCGGGGAGAGATGATACGTCTCATTGCTATAACTGTCACGCTATTAAAGAAATACATCTTCAGTCATTGTCAAAAGCACAGTCTGTCAACTACTGTAACAACGTAAGGTAATTAGCCTAACAACTATCCGCTTCACTCTCAGCTTATTTACCAGCAGCAAAACTGGACGTGATAGTCACAAATTTTGTTATGCTTATCTGAGTAACTGATGGGGATGTTCTTTTAATTGTTATTCAAGCAATGTAGGCTATGTGTCCTCACCATGCATGAACTCACTAAAGCGATGACCTCGCTCGTGGATAACTGGTTCTCTCTGCCCGACTCTGGCAGGTTGCTGGATGTGTGGCGCTGGTGTTAAACACGAGTGTTGGCAACAGGGACGGTGTAGAGTGCCCTCTGGTGGACAAACTATAAAACGCCAACACTCATGCCATGGTTGAGGGTGTTTCGTCCGTTTTTATTTTAATTTTGAAATATTAATTTATCGGCCTTATAAATGCCGATACCGATAGTTTGGAAAATGCCTAATCGGCCGATAGAATCGGCCTGCCAATAAATCGGTCGGGCTCTAGTTTTCACACATCAGCTCCTTGGACAAGGCCGCCTGCTGGCCCACTCGATGTGCGATACGCATGTGTCTTTGTGTGTGTGTGTGTGTGTAGGGGTGAGCTGAAGGTGCTTCACTAAACTCATGGCGTATGTGTGTGTGTGTCTGTGTGAGTGTAGGGGTGAGATGAAGGTGCTTGACTAAACTCGTGGCATGTGTGCGTGTGTGTGCTGAAAGTCAACAAGCACAAACAAGTGCAAGAACGAGTGTGAGAGAACATTCTAGCGAGGTCAGTGTGTTCATATGGTTCATATACAGTACATGCGTTGGCTCGGCTCTAATGCAATTTTGAGAGGCTAATCTCTCCCTCTCTCTCTCCCTTTCTCAGGCCTACATAAACGATGTCATTTTCCCTGTGTGTCATAAACTTGTTTGCCTTTTGTTTCCTGTTTAGACTTCTCTGAGACGGGGGTAGAGAAAGGACATTGAACCAAGGATACATTTCTGGAGTTCAGCTTTAGCCTGGTTCCTCACCCCCCATAGACTCGAGTGTTAAGGGTGAAACATTGGGAGTAGGGGTGGGCGGATCGATTCAAGGTATTTATATAATCAATTTTAAAGTTGGTATCGTATCGTATCAATACCAGTGAGATGAAATCGATAATTTAACCTCTAGTTTTCCTGTTTAATGTTTAGTAGGATCTACTTTCTTTCCGCCACTTCAGTGCTCAACCAACTCCACTGAGTTTATTACACGCACACTCTGCCTCGGCTCTCCGCTGTGATTCGCTGTTGTTCTGTCAAGTGACATACCAAGTAACTTGTTCAGTGCTGCAGCAGCCCAACGTGAACAGTGAACATACAAATGTAAAGGACGTATTTTGATTAAATTATGAAATTAAAGTGAAAGAAATTCTAATCATAGCCCTGTTACACAAGCTTGGTGAGTGTTGTCAATAGCAAGGACAGTAAAAAAAAAAAAAAAAAAATGAGCTTACAGCTTACACTAACTCAGGGGTCTTCAACCTTTTTCAGCTCAAGGACCCCTTGGTTGTGAGAGAGACTGAGCACGGACCCCCACACCTATGGAGTAAAATTGCTGTCAAAATATTTGTGTCCATATATTTAATACACGTGCGTATTTAGTTGTGCATAAAATAAACATTTGTGAGTTCTCAAATGAGTTCAGTCATGCATAAAAAATACGAATTCAAAAATTACAAGTACGAAATCAAAATTTCAATACGCCTCTAAATATTATGGACTTCGCACACGTTACTCAACTGTCAAAATACGTCATCGCCCCATTCACAGGGATTACTTGTTGAGAAAAGTTTTGACAGCTATCTTACTCCATACACACCTGGCCCACCTCAAATCCTGCCATCATTTGGACCGTCAGTTATGAGTGCCTACATGCACGCATGCACACACACATTCTAAACAGGCATTATTATTAACAGGGGTGACACCTACATAGTTAAATTCGCCCTATAACAGAATGAATGTCACAAGGGTTAACTAGCTGGATATATTCAGCTAAATTCAGGCAAAGCTTTGTTAGCTCAAACTGATACAGCCTCTTCCTCTTGTGTAAATATAACTTCGTCTTTCAGAAGGAAACACACTCATGAGATTATCGTTATTATTTTATTGGGGGGGGGGGGGGGGGGGG
>JAGFZM010003463.1:19424-32742 GCA_017657215.1 Limnothrissa miodon
TCTTCGTCCCACTATAATAAAAAATGTGACCCTTGTGATCTTTTTTTATTAGAGTTGTATCATCGCCATTAAAGTACACTTCCCCCCTGTGCGTTTTAGTTAAATAGCTTCGTTCTTTTCATTCTGGGAGATAAATTACGTTTGATTCGTCTGTTCAGTGTTGGGACTGAACCCTGAACTTTGCGGTTCTATGAGATGTTTTGCTTTGTTGTTTTTTATGAGAGTCTGCGGTCTTTGAACTTCAAGGCGTTCTGCGCGAATTCATTCATCCAACGTTCCATCACAATAAAATGATAACGATAATCTCATGTTTCCTTCTGAAAGACTAAGTTATATTTACACAAGAGGAAGAGGCATATTTCTGTCTGTATCAGTTTGAGCTAATGAAGCTTTGCCTGAATTTAGCTGAATATATCCAGCTAGTTAACCCTTGTGACATTCATTCTGTTGCGAATTTATGCAACTATGTAAAGAAACGAGATGTTACCCCCCTGTTAATAACGCTTGTTTAGAATGTGTGCGTTCGTGCATGTAGGCACTCATAACTGACGGCAGAATTTGAGGTGGGCCAGGTGTGTAAGATAGCTGTCAAAACGTTTATTTTCTCAACAAGTAATGCCTGTGAATGGGGCGATGACGTATTTTGACAGTTGAGTAACGTGTGCGAAGTCGTATCCATAATATTGAGAGGCGTATTGAAATTTTGATTTCGTACTTGTAATTTTTGAATTCGTATTTTTTATGCATGACTGAACTCATTTGAGAACTCACAAATGTTTATTTTATGCACAACTAAATACGCACGTGTATCAAATATATGGACGCAAAAATTTTGACAGCAATCTTACTCCATAGGTGTGGGGGTCCGTGCTCAGTCTCTCTCACAGCCAAGGGGTCCTTGAGCTGAAAAAGGTTGAAGACCCCTGGTCTAGTGTGTGATTGACTCAGCGTGTCACACTCCTGTGTGTCTGGTAGTGTGTGTCCCTCAGTGTGTTACACTTCTCTGTGTCTGGTAGTGTGTATCATTGAGTGTGTTACACTGCTGTGTGTCTGGGTCTGGTAGTGTGTGATGGGCAGGGAGGCCCATAGGCTGTATCCATCACACCCTCACACTGCCATCAGACACAGGACTCTGGCATCATGAACACACATAGTGTGTGTGTGCGTGCATGTTAGAGCATGGAAACCCGACCGAAGCCCGATGGGCTCGGACTCGGAGAAATAATTAGAACTTATGTTCGGGCTCGGGTCGGACGCAGACACATCAGCGCGATAAGACATATGAAATGTAAAATGAAAAACAACTTATTACACTTCATGTTCGTTTTAGTGATCGTTCGTTTTAGTGTAGGTTTGTGACAGATTATCCTAATTGAAAAAATAAATAACAGCATAACATATTTCTTCCTGTGTGCGAGATTTTTCTATTGGTGTGACAACGAAACACGTACAGTCTTAGTGCAGTTGTGAGACGTGCTAAGATGGATTGCAAACAGAAATTAGCCTCTGGAGAGTATAAGACCATCGAAGATGAGAGAGGAAAGTCGACTGTGTGGGAAAAGTTATACATAGTTGTCAAGGCTGAGAATGATGAACCTGTAGGATATGTTCAATGTAAGGGTTGTGGACCTGTCATGAAATATGACAGCAAGAAGACAGGGAATTCCCAGCTGCAGTGACACGTGGATAATGCTTGTAAGTCATCTGGGCCATCACAGCCGAGAATAATTCCTTTGTTTCATAGGCCTAATAGTAAAAGTGATTTTGTAAAATGATTTCAATAAACTAGGCTACGTTAATGTTGTTGCAGCACTGGGAGCACTCCTGAAGTGTTCATTTCATTTACAGATATAGGCCCATACAACCTCTTATTTATTTCTGTTTCTATTTTGTTATATGTTAATTTGATTTAAATTGGGTAGCCGACATAACTGTGCCAGGCCTCTAACGTGCACTATGAAAATAGTGTTGCAGGTAGGCAGTCAGGCCTGGAGCAGCGCTCAAAGGGTTAAAGACAGCTGCCAGCATCTGGAGTTGCATAGCCGGCTTGTAATAGTGATGGCCTGCAGAGAACAGCTTGTCGCAGGGAATTGTGTGTGTGTGTGTGTGCGTGCGTGCGTATTTCAGCCAAGTGTTCCCAGAGCTGTTTTCCGGCCCTGCCATGTGGGCCCAATGATGGCGCCCAGAGTGTGCTATGTTTCTATGAAATATTAAATCTGTCTCCCCTACGCACACACAGACATGCACACACACACACACTCCTCCCTCTTGCACGGACAGACCACCTGCAAGTGTGGTGTGCTGTGTGTGAGAGATCGGATGTCCCGGCAGACACACGCACACACACACATGCTTGCACATGTGTCCACATGTTCACAGAGATGCGCACACATGCAACACACACTCCTGCTCACACCCTCGCGCACGCAAGCACAATGCTGTGTGTGTGAGCACCGCCTTTCCACTCTTGACCTATAACCTGTCCACAATGATGACTACTTTCTCTCTCTGTTTCTTTTACACTTGCACATACACACACTCACACACACACATACACCTATATATAAACACACACACACACACCTATACACACACACACACACAGACAAAGATTTTTTTGTAATCTGCTTTTGGATGGTAAAGTTCATTTGACCCTAATCAGAAGTGGGTTACTAGGAATGCACTGTAACACAAAAACAAACCTTTAGGGCCATACACACACACACACACACACACACACAAACACATTTGTTTCAAATTGATTCCATGCAATGGCACACAGTGATGATTGCCCACTTGCAGATTCTGGTACAATAAGCCTGCAATCACAGATGCACACCCTCACCACACTAACACACACTCGCACACACAACATATTAACACACTGACACGAACACACACACACATACAATACTGTAGGTCTGCCTAACCCTCAGAAACGTTACGGATACTAACGTATCCTTGGTTCTCTGAGTGAGAAGCCGAAACGTACTCTCCTACTTTTCTGAAGTCAATTTTAACCAACCCTTTGAAAAAAGGGCAGTACGCGCAGGCAACTACTTAGACAGCCCTGCGTGACGTCAGAAAGTCTATATATTGACTGTGCTTACGCTTCAGGTCCTCTTTGCCAAGCTCGCCAGCGTTGGCGACTTGAGGCCCGAAGCGTACGTTTCGGTTTCTCACTCAGAGAACCGAGGATATGTTAGTATCCGTAACGTTCTCTTTCGTTTCGAAGCCGAAACGTACGAGTGGATCACTACAACCAAGCCTCAAGAGCCCTACACCGAGGAGCCCGAGGTGGGAAGACCCATGGGACCACCGCCGGGCCCAGAGAGAACACTCTCTGCTACACCGTGCCCGCCCGAACACTCTCTGCTACATCGTGCCCGCCCGAAGCGGGACCAGAGGCTGTGCACCACGGCTGGGCAGAGGCGCCAGTCGGTTGCACGCGGAACACCCCTGGAGAGGAGGTCCGCGTCTGTGTTGCGCACACCGGGCAAGTGCGACGCCCTGATCGACAGGAAGTGGCGGGAGGCCCAGGTGAGCAGCTTGTACGCCAGGCGAAACAGGTCCGGAGAGCGCGTGCCGCCCTGGCGATTGATATAAGCCACTACAGTGGTGTTGTCTGTACGCACCAGAACGTGTTCTCCTCCGAGAAGAGGGAGAAACTCTTTCAGAGCGCAGAAGACAGCTAGGAGCTCTAACACATTGATGTGTAGTCTCCTGGAGGCTGTGCCCCACGTCCCCCTGGCGGGGCGACCGCAGCAAACGGCGCCCCAGCCGCTCTTGGACGCATCGGTGGTCACCGTCATGCGTCTGGCTACAGCGCCCAGGGCGCCGCCTTTGGTGAAGGACGACGGCCTGCGCCAATGCGCGAGGGCTAGCCACATGCGTCTGGATACTAAGATCCGACGGGCGGGGTTCGACCTGGAGGACACACCTAGTTCCGCTAAGGCGAGCTGCAGCGGGCGTAAGTGTAAAAGGCCGAGTGGGACAGCACCATCCGCGGCGCACAGGAGGCCCGTCAGTCTGAGACACAGCCTGGCCGAAACGCAGGCACCTAGTCTGAAGTGGCGTAGACACGCCCTGACGTCCTGAAGTCTCTTCTGAGTGAGCGTCGCTCTCATTGAGCGTGAGTTCAGCCTCACGCCCAAGAACTCGACCTCCTGAGAGGGAGAGAGCATGCACTTGCTTAGGTTTACTAAGAAGCCCAGATCGTGCAGGTGACGCAAAACAGTGTGAGCCTGTGACGTTAGGAGCTGTCTGGAACCCGCCAGCAGCATCCAGTCGTCCAAGTAATTGAGGAGTCTGATACCCTGAGCGCGTAGAGGAGCGATCGCCGTCTCCACGCACTTGGTGAAGCACCGAGGTGCCAGAGACAGACCGAAAGGGAGGGCTGAGTACTCGTAAGCTCTGCCCTCGAAGGCAAAGCGTAGAAAACGCCTGTGCCTCGGGACTATGCCTATGTGAAAATAGGCGTCCTGAAGGTCTATGGTGACCATGTAATCCCCCTGGCGGACTGACTCCGCCACCATACGCCCCGTGAGCATGCGAAAGGTGAGAGGTTTGAGTGAGGCACTGAGCGCTCTGAGGTCTAGAATAGGGCGAAAAGCGCCCGACTTCTTGGGCACAAGGAAGTACGTACTGTAACGACCTGCGCACGCGAGCGTCGGATCTACGCGCTGAATAGCGCCCTTTCTCAAGAGATCGCAAAGCTCCTGTCTGAGAGCAGGGGCCCTGGAGGGGGGCACCACAGACTCCATGACACCTCTGAAGGGCGGGGGTGGCCACCTGAACTGCAGTTGATAGCCCTTCAACACTGTTGAAAGAACCCAACGTGACGTTGTGCACATCGCCCAATTCTGCCTGAGCAGAGCAGCGGAATGAGGAGGCAGCAAGGACAAACGAAGTGCTATGCTGCCTCCGAGTGGAACTAGGGGGGCCGAGGTCAATGACCGAGGCTTTCCGCGGAGCTGAAGAACGTCCGACTTACAGGGTAGAGACCCGACATAACTTGGGGGCTGAGCAAGCCAACCGTGTGTGAGACCCCTGAGTGCTCACGCGTGGTTGGCGAGCCGCGCACATCACTCGCGACGCCCCGTGGGGCGGCCGACCTGGCGTGCACGTCAGCGATATCCGACGTCGGTGAGCTGCGCACTTCACTTGTGACGCCCCGTGGGGCAGTCGACCTGTAGCACGTGTCAGCGACGTTCGTGGTCGGTGAGCTACACTCCACCCGCGATGCCCCGTGGGGCGGCCGACCTGGAGTGCGCGTCAGCGACGACCTCGAAGAGGGGGGAGAAGTGTCACCTGGGCGCCGTCGAGGCGTGACATCACACAAGGCGCATAGCGCACGGCGTGCATAAGCTGAACGCGCGGCGGAGACCGAATTGGTGCCCCAGTGCGCGACAGCGCTGACAGAGCAGAGAGCGTCCTCCGGCCGGGGCCGGGGCTCATCGTGAAACATTGCCCCAGAGGGGCGATAGTGTGTGTGCGGAGTGCTTGTGAACAAGGCAAACTCAGCGCCCCCTGAGGGGGTGAGATCAGAGAGGACTGCCGAAGCGGGGGGGAACGCTCCGAGCTGGGGACTGCAGAGCGGGGACCCGTGCCTCTTAGAGCACACAGAGGCATAGCAGTCAATGGATGGGGATCGCATGACATGCTCTGCCGTGCACACGCGATCGTATCAGGATCGCTGTGGCCTCTTGCGCCGCTCCTGGCTGGTTGGACGGTTGGCGGGAGCTGTGCTTCCGCGTGAGCGCTGCCAAGCAGGTTGCGACCCAGTAGCCGGCAGTGGCGCGGCTTTGGGTGCGTCCGCCTTTTTCTTCTGCTGCGTCCGTTGAGGCGCGCGAGCACGCGTCTGAGGGGTAGCGGGAGCGGCTGATTGAGGCGCCGCATGCTTAGGAAGCACGGGTTGCAGGGCCTGAGCCGCCGACTTCGTCTTCTCCAAGCGATCGCGCTGGAGTTCCAGCGCCTGGCCAAACAGAGCATTAGCGGAGATGGGAGCGTTCATAAGATGTCTCTTCTCCTTCTCTGGCATTGACGAAAGGTTCAGCCAGAGGTGCCTGTCTATGACGACCAAAGAGCCAAGGGAGCGCCCGTCGGCTTTAATGGCCGCCCTGATGGCCAGCGAGGTGAGAGCGGTAGCTCTGCGCAGCTGATGGCAGGTAAGATCCGACGGCTGCGCCGAGAGATCTGACACCAGTTCCTCAGACAGAGAGGAGAGGAGAAAGGCGGTGTTCATCGCCCTTATCGCCTGGCCTGTACAGATGAAGGCCTTGGAAACGAGCTTCTCCGTGCGCTGGCACGGCTTTGAAGGAAGCTCGGGAGGCGATGTCCAGGTGGTGGCAGAAGATGGCGCTAGACAGCCAGCGACCGCATCTTCAACGCGAGGGAGCTGCATGAGACCACTGGCGCCCGCTCCGTCCATCGCGTAGAACGCCGCGTGGCCCTGGATAGGGGCAATGGCGGCGAAGGGAGCCTCCCAGGAGGCCTGCGCATCAGCCACGACAGTGGGGTGAGCAGGGAGCGGGAGGGCATCCGGAGAGGGGAGCGCGCCGGAGAAGGGGTCGAAACGCCCTCCCGGACAGCGCTGAGGCGGAGGCAGGCCAAGCCTGCTAGCCGCCTGTGTAGCCAACGAAGCTAGCTCAGAAGCTAACTGGGCGGCGTGGGTCTTCAATATCGGTGGCAGATCTTCCACGGTGGCGCAACCTTTAGCAGAGAGGAAGGAAGCGAGCTCCTCCTCGTCCACAGCCTCGATAACTGGGTCGTCATCGTCGCCCTGAGGCGGCGAAGTAGCCGCGCGGTCAAAGGCAGCGCCGATGGAGCTAGCAGGGCTAGCCAGGTGGGCCGCGGTTAGCTGACTAGCTGGTAGCTGACTAGCCGCTGAGAAGCTAACCGACGGCCGAATAGCCACTGAAGACCGGTCGATTAGCCCATCTGGGTGCGAGGACGCCGGGGGAAAATCGATAGACTGGCAGGTGGGGAGAGCACAGACGCCAACGGGTAGAAGCCGCCCCTGCCGTAGAAGCCGTTGAAGCCGCCCCTGGACTACCAGTGGAACCCACGAAAAATGCCGCTCTGTTGGCAATAGCCGCAGGGGAGAGGCGTTCGCAAGCCGAGCAGAGATCTGGTCGCGAAAAGGCGAGCATAGCATGCTCGCTCCCCATGCAGATGAAACATAGAGCATGGCGGTCGGAGAGCGCCATGGGACGATCACAGTCGGTACAACGACGAGTAGCCATCTTGCGTCTCGAGGTACCAGAAGTTAGGGACCGGCGTGAGCACTTGGAGCAAGACGGAATCCCTCGGAGAGCTTTGAAAAAAGCTTTTGTGGTGGGCTTTCAAAAAAGCCGTTGGTTTTTAGAATATTTGCGAAAGCAAACGGAAAAGACGACTCAGAACACACGCAGTAGGCGAGGTGAAAGAGGGAAAGAGGACCTGAAGCGTAAGCGCAGTCAATATATAGACTTTCTGACGTCACGCAGGGCTGTCTAAGTAGTTGCCTGCGCGCGTCAGAGCGCTTACTGCCCTTTTTTCAAAGGGTTGGTTAAAATTGACTTCAGAAAAGTAGGAGATGATAGGCATCATCCACTCGTACGTTTCGGCTTCGAAACGAAAGAGAACTGGGCACTTGTTAACTGTTGTTGTTTTGCTTAAACAGACCAAAAAAGAGCATCTCTTGCTGAACTGCCACAAATTCAACCTCTTGGCACTTGCGTGTGTGTGTGTGTGTTTGTCAAGCAGGGTAAGAGCCCACAGATGCCAATCATAGTCAGCAATAAACGCACAGTCATCGGGCGCACAAACACAAGCACACACTCACACACACACACACAGCGGAGCAGTAAACGCACAGGCATCAGGCATGGCATTCATTTACCTCTTACACAACAAACACAGACACACACACACATAGTATTCATTTTAGTCTTACACTGCAGTCTTTATATCACAAACACACACACACGACCTTCATTTAGCTCTTTCACTACACACACAAACACATACACACACACAGCATTTGTGTGACTTGTGTGAAATAACCCTATCACTGCAAAATATATATACATATACACATACACACAGAGACTTCGCAAACTCTCTGGTATTCACACACACACAGCATTCATTTAGCTCTTCACTATAGCCTCTATATGCACAGACACACACAGCATTTATTTAACTCTTTCACTGCTAACTTTACATACAGTACACACACACAAACACACATAACATTCATTTGGGTTATTCACTGTAAACACATGACATTTATTTAACTCTGCACTGAACACACACACACACACTGCAAACTGGAAATTCTTTCACACACACACACACATACAACATTCATTTAGCTCTTTCTCTGTACACTCTATCTATACACACACACAGCGTTCTTTTAGCACTTTGATACACACTCTATATATGCACACACACACATACACATGATGATACATACACATAAGCTGTGCTGGTACTTGTGCCAAATGTTCACAGCCCGGCGGCCTGAACTTTAACCTCCTTGTAAACGCAGTTGTTGGGGCGGACGGGTGCTTGACGATGACCCAGCGGGAGTCTGATAGTTTACATGTTGCATGACCCCCATACTCCCTGCTCACACCAGGGCCCGCCTCCACAGATGTGTGCCTGTTTACATAGTGAAAATGTGTGTGTATGTGCGTGGGGAATGAATGTGCTCAAAACAATAGAATATTTTGGGATCAAGTGTTGTGTTCTAGTGTGTCGTTTCTATCTCACTGTGTATTTGTGTCCGTGTGTGTGTGTGTGTGATCTGATGAGCTGTTTCACCTGCAAGTCTAAAAAGGATTATTGCAATACAATTCAATGCTAATTGGGATAATTTAATGCAAATATGGTGGAATTCTACTGTAGCAACAATACTGTGAATGCAGGAAATTCTCCAAGGGGTCAGGTCCAGACGTGTAGTATGCTGAGGCAACAGCGACATCTTGTGGTACTACCAGTAGGCCTACGTCTACTTTTTGAATTCAGAAATCCTTGCTACTTTTAACAGTGAACAAGGTCACCAGCAACTATTGCAACTGAATTGCTAGACATAATACATAAGCTGTTGGGCCATTTTTAGTCTGACCAGGCTGCCATACTACACGCCTTCTGGGAGGCGGGCTTAACCCACGTTAAATTCAATTCAATTAATGCGTAAGATCGTTTCTCATTGGTTCCCATTTTTTGGGAACGGAAGAGCTCTAAAACGGCAGCCTGGCCAGACTGACTTGTTCGCGAAATTCAATGTGGCGTCGCAGGAAGTATGGGTGGGCCCAGGCTAGATAATTTGTGTAATTACTAGGATTTTATGGTAGGCCTATCTGTGCATTTTTCTGTAAGCTGCGAAAAACGCTAATGTCGCGTAGGGTCTGTGACCACAAGTCTTTTGCCTTACGTGCGCGTCGCCGTTGCCGAAAATCCCGCGCCTCACGTAGCTGTCGTCACCATACAAGCCGGTGAGTTGTTTGGACATGAAAGATTCTGTGGCTCTTCCGACAACGGGAGTGGATGGCGGTCAAGGATAATTTAACGCAAGCAGTAAAAAAGTAAAGGCTCTATGAAAACACCTGCTCGCAAAGAAGGAGGGTGTCTCGGTTGGTACGTTACTTCAGAGGTGGTCGCAGCATAAAAAGAAAAATAGACCGCAGTGTCATCCAACTGACTTTATGTTAGCTAGCCATAAGTTAGCACAGCAATGGTAGCTTAGCTAAAGCCTTTTCCTGAATGAGCCGTCATGAGTGAGCTGTCAAATGAGAGACAACCTGGCAAGTTTTTAAAATCTATATCATTATGACATGGTTTTCACTCATAATCACTCATTTGTGTAAAAGTCTTGCTGCCCGTGGATAGCCACCGCTAGTCAGCTAGCTAATGTCATAACACCTTTGTCAAAGTTATGAGTAATTTCTCGAGCAAGTCCACTTTTATCAGCCCTCCGCTAAGTCCTGGCAGAGGAGTTTCGTCCATTAACAATAATAGCCGAATGTGGAGTCTAGGAAACGACATGTTCGTCTGCCCCTATGACGAGCCGTCGATTGGCGCAGGGATGCACGCGGTGCAGTCCGGGTTTGACAGACACCTGCCGCTGCTCCAGAACAGTCGCCAGGTAACACTAAACCCGCGGGGGAAGATGCTGGACGAAGCTTACCCTCATAACAGCGACAGAGGCTACTTTGACTACGGGACTACCACTAACACCCTTGACTACAACGAAAATGACGGCAACGTTGACCCGCCGGAGAGCAGAAAAAGGCATCGTTCCAACAGCTCCAGACACAGATTTGAAGTCGTTACCGAACTGGGTCCGGAGGAGGTCCGGTGGTTCTATAAAGAGGACAAGAAAAACTGGAAGCCGTTCGTAGGGCACGACTCCTTAAAAATCGAGGTAGCGTACCGTAAATACTGTGAGCTGAATCCTGGCACGTCCAACCGGGCAGGTCCCGTGGGTAACGACGAAGCGCAGGATACGCAAGAAACAGCGACTGGGTCAGCAGTATTGGACGGACCACAGAGAGAAGTGCCTACACCAACTGCGCTAAGAACTTTAGCGCATGGCAGGAGAGAATCTGTCGAGAGATCCGAGTCATCGGACGAGAGAGACTTGGACAGCATAAATATCAGCGTAGAGGCAGTCTGTGTGAGAGGGGGTCTCTACGAGGTGGATGTCAGAGAAAAGGAATGTTATCCAGTTTACTGGAATCGTAAGTATACATTTTTATTCCGTTTATTTGTAGTCAAAGAAAATCCAGAACTTGAATTATTTCAACGAGGTTGGTTTTAACGTCTGTCGTTAAGAGCATTGTATTCAGAGGCGTCTTTGGAACATGATGGTCTTCCAAACCATTACAACCATCTGCAATGCTGTGTTTCAGTACTGAACGTTAATGTGAACTTGTGCCACTTACGACATCTCTCCCATTCATTTGATTCTGGGAACACTTTCCAGCGGAGCGTGTGCGTATTTGTGTGTCTCAAACCTAATGAATGAAGGATTAGTGTTGAGTTGCTTTGAAGTCAGACTCCCCTTCATGGCAAGCCTGTAATATGAATCACATGCACTACCGGCTTGTCATTCAGAAACTGGACTGGACGGAATGAACTGGACGTCATGGCACAGTTGTCTCCTTGCAGGCTGATGGATGAGTGGAGGTGCATTTGTGTTGTCTCACATGACTAAGGTTATTTCTAGGCTATTATATATGCTAGCTGTACTCACTGCCTCTTACTGGTGAGTTGTGCTGTTATTGTCTGCTAATCTTGAGTTGTTGGTTGTAGTCATAAGAAAGTTCACAAGGTTATGCTTGTGTCATTCAATGCCAGAATGAGTAACTTCAAATTAAGCAAGGGTCTTGGCTTTCATTTGAAACCAATTTTATGTTTCTAGGTAAAGGGGTTTTCAAATTTTGAATGTCAGTAGGCCCTCTTGTTTACAAAAAGTCCCTATGGGAGTTTACATAGGGGTCCCAAGCAAAACGCATAGACATATCTTTACAAAAATGTATATTCAAAAATCATATTTTTGGTCTTTTGACTTCAAATGTTTTGTGTAACAAGCTGAGAGATGGAGTTAGGGCTTAGATTTTTTGATTTGGGGGTATCATAAGGATGGTATCTTCATATCTTAGTTAGTTCATAGACATTTGAAATGAGCGGAAAAAAACTTAGTTCCAACCTCTGTAACTCTGTGTCCATATGTCACAGAAACATACATATTCTTCTGGAAAAAAACTTGGGGGTGTCACCTTTCCAATGGTATGAGGCACATCCCTGAGTCGTAAAAGCCTGCCTTTGAAATTCACACAATCAATCACACTTCACTCAGACCCAACTGTTGGTGTTGTGGAGTTTTTTAATGTTAGTTGGGGTAGTGATGAAATTGCTTGATGTTAGGCCTAAATACTGTCTATTTTTTGTTCATTAGTGTGCTGCTGCATTAGGTTACTTACATTCTATAAGTGAGATTAAGTTCTATGTGTGAGAGTGAGTTCTATGAGTAATTTGTACAATCCATATAGTGATGCTGTAGTTTCATGCTCACCTTACCGAGGCTGTTTCCAACAAAACAGCTCGGTAGCAATGCTGAGTCTTACCTGGCTTTGACATTACTGCTAGTGTCAACACCTGTGGATGCTGTTGTAGGCTTCTGTCTCTCCTTCTCAATAGCCTACCAGGCCTGTCTGAAACATCTATGCTACAGAGAGTCACAAAGATATGTTGGAAGCATACAGTAAAGATGCTAACACTAGGCCTAATGAATTTGATGTGCAAACTGACTTAGCGTAGCAGGTGCTTACAATAGGCCTAATGTGTTTTCTTTGCAGATTGGACTGCTGAACAACACAAGTTGTACTACAAAAGTGTAGTGTTTTTTAGGAGTGGGTGTATTCTTGTGATTTGGGTCAATTATTTACATTCATGGACAGTTGGGCGTGACGTCAGAATGTCATAAATTGTTGTGCTTTCCTGGAATTACACATGATGGAGGGTGTGTGCTTTATTGTGTGTATGTGTGTATAGCCTAGTCTGTTTATTTTAAGACTCTTGATTGCTCAGAAAGGCATTGTATGCATGTTATGTGGTTGTGTGGAATTGTACATGGAATGTTGACTTGTCCAGTGTGACGCAAATCCAGCTTGTTAACAGTAAGACAATGCACTCCATATCTGTTGTGCCAACTCATAACATTAAGACTAGCTTTTGCATTAGAGTTCTTCATGACTTTTTCAGCGCATTGGGGGGGGGGGGGGGGGAAGAGTGAAGAGAATGAGGACCTTAAAGGACCTCTTGCCACGGCTTCTCAGTCTGTGTGCACCTCTCCCTGACACCTCAGTAATGAATAATTACCAGCCCACACAAAGACCCGTCAGCCATCTAATGTCTCACCATGGCACCTAAGGGGGAAGTTTGTGGAAGGGTACAGGAGGTTGCCATGGTCGCGTGGAACTCCTGCAGGGTTCTGAGTTCTCACCCCAGAGAGGGTGAAAGCAGAGCAGGAGGTGTTTGGTGACTCACTTTCTCGAGCCAAGCTCTCATACAGTGATGCCAAAGTCTGATGCCAGTCACTGAAAAGTGTATATTGTGATGTAACGCAGCACTCCTGTCAAATATGGAATTATGTACACTTGAACCCATATTAACATATGATGTTTCTTTCTCTTGGTCAGTATTTAATGATCTAGGCCTATGCTTAAACACTATGTAAAACTTATGTAAGTGAATCATGGACGCACAATCACTCTATATAGAACCTCTGTCTAGAGCCGGTTCTCTAAGCAGTTTGGAGAGAACC
>JAGFZM010003464.1:0-14474 GCA_017657215.1 Limnothrissa miodon
GTCTGTATCTCTGGGTTTAGTCTGCTAACTCAAGTCTGTATCTCTGGGTTTAGTCTGCTAACCAAGTCTGTATCTCTGGGTTTAGTCTGGTAGCCCGGTCTGTATCTCTGGGTTTTGACTCCTAGATGTAGCCTAGTGTGTATAGAATCTTTCTGGGTGTAGTTTCCCACAAGTATCCCAGTCTGTTGTCTCTTAGATGTTGTCTAGTCTGGGTGTGGTGTCCTAGATGTAGGCTAGTCTGTATCTCTCGCACAGGTGACATCCTTCTTATGTAATATAGTCTCAGTTGGTAATAAACAAGGTGATTGTTTGCAGAGAGACCACCACAGAACAGGGAGGACCCAGCAGCAGATGTGAGCAACTGAAGGATAGAGTAAGTCTCCAAATGTAAAATACAGAACTGTGTGAAGTGTGGGTATGTGTGTGAGTGAAAGAGGAAGTTTCCAGATGTACAAGGTAAAAGTGTAAGAAAAGTGCCGTACCCCTGAACAGCGGGGCCAGCATCAGGGTCAGAGGTCAACAGCTTTGTTCTGCTCCCCGCAGAACCTAACATACAGACATGGTCCCACATCCCCAGGCAGGTCAGACCCCAGCAAAACTGGGGAAGTTCCACCCAGAACATCCAACCCTAGGTGTGTGTTTGTGTGTGTGTGTGTGTGTGTGTGTGTACATGTGAGAACATGCTGTCATTTTGAGAAATGGGATGGCTCTGGAGAGAGATAGAAAAAGACTTCCTGTCTGACAGAAGTAGGTACAGCTACCGCTGCTTTGCTGTCTTCAGTGTTTACCACGGGTCCATGAGAGAGAGAAAGAGAGAGAGTGAGACAGAGAGAGAAAACCATCAGTCTTAGAGAAACTATCTAAAAGAAGGGTGTAAATGCACTGTGTTAAGAGTGTGTTGGAACACACACCAGGCAAACTATTTACTAACCAGAACAGCGGGCCAGCAAAGTGCAGGAACTGAAGAAGGGCAGTAACTTCTCCCTTGCTGTCATTTGCTTTGCCATTGGCTTGACTTTTGTAGGTACAAAGTGAACACTTCTATTTCTTTTAAATGAGGCATTCATTATAGGATATTTTATCACTAGACACAGCAGCTGTCTTGATATACATTTTCTGTCTCACTCTCTCTCATGCTCTCTCTTACTCCATCTCTTGTTCTTTCATTCATTTGTTTATCTTCTTTTTCCCCTTTTTCTGCTCTTTTCAATCTCATGATTCTCTTAATTTTCTGTTTTACACTTTCATTGATTGATTCTTTCTTCTGTCTGTTCCTCCTCGTGACCCCCTCTTTATCTCTTGGAATGTTATGATTAACTCTATTCATTAGTCACACATACACACACACAAACACACACACCTTACACATGTGAGAATGCATGCTAATCATGCTAACACACATTAAAACTACGTTGTGGGTGTGATGAATTTGTTAATGTAATTTGGTTTTAGTTCATGTCATATGTGGTGAATTTGTTAATGTCATTTAGTTTTAGTTCATGTCATTGACAATGGGAAAATATAGTATAAATGAGGGCACATCATCAAGATTGTAATTCTTGGTTGCTGTTCATTTAATGGCCACAAGATGGCGCTACCTGTGTGGAGGATACGCTGCTACATAAGACAGGAAAGGGCTGTTTCTTCATAATAATACAGCATACGGTGTTCTGTCTTTATTAAAATATTATTTCTTCACTCCTCAGGTAGGCAATTTGTGAGAAACAGTGATTAGCTCTATGAGAAAGTGATAAAACTAAGGAAAAAACTTTGTTACTATATTTGCTGCAAGTTAAGCAGTTCGTTTTACTAATGAAACGTTTGCTAGTTGTGATAACATTAGCCTTGTTGCTAATCTAACTAGCCCCTACTTTTTAACTGAGCAAGATTATGATTTGAATGTATGCTGACTATTGATAGCTAGATTATGAGTTTGTATTGATTGTATGTTAATTTGCATCGTCTTTATTGACATTGAGATAATAATACAGCAACCGACCTGACGAAAGCAGCACAATGTTCTGTCTTTATTAAAATATTATTTTTTCACTCCTCAGGAGTGCTACATGGGCACACACACACACACACACACACACATAGAGTCCAGGTTTGAGCTCAGGAGGTAGTCTGGTTTGAGAGAGTGCCTTTGGCTTTGGGTGAGTCAGACATTGATGGGAATTATTCTCTGAGCTCCATCAGTCTGTTGAGAATCATGATCATGACCAGTAATCATGACCAGCCTACGGGGGGGGGGGGGGGTATATATACTTATACTCAATTTAAGTATAATTGAGAGAAAAAAGAGTTAGGGAAAGAAAGACTGTGTGTGTGTGTGAATGAGTGTGTATGTGTGTGTAGATTCGCTATGGTAGTAATAGTTTGTGTGTGTGTGTGTGTGCTTATGAGTGTTTGTGTGTGCTAATAGTAATAGCTCCTCACTCCTGACATTTGTGTGTGTGCGCGCGTGTGTGTGGCTGGGCTACACTAGTAATAGCTCCCCACAGCTGACAGATTCATATGCAGCCAGCGTTTGATGTGGCAACACGTTTCCAGTTCAGGAATCGCTGCTGAACCTGCAAGCACTGAACTTATCATGCACTGTGCCAACAAGCACTAATCTTCAAGCACTACACATGCAAGTACTGAACACACAATCACTGAACTTTTCAAGCCCAGAACTAACAAGCACCAAACTCGGAAGTACTGAATATGCAAGAACTGAACTCTCTTCAAGCACTGAACTTACAGGCACAGAACAAACACTGAACACAAACCCCCACCTTTCCCCCTCGGAGCCGAGTATGAAATGAATAGCTACCTGAACAATAGAGGCACATTTGAGTGCCTTGGAGATGCATAGCTATCAGGTACAGTAAACTGTGTGTGTGTGTGTGTATGTGTGTATAAAGTGTGTAGAAAAAAGGCAAACATGTCTCTATATGTATATTGATCTATGACAGTTGTGGATAGTGTTTCCAGTATCCACCAGACTGCTTTGACAAGGAGAGAGAGAGAGAGAGAGAAGAAAAGAGGGGGGGGGGGGGGGGGGAGGGGTGGGGGGTGTTGGGGGGTGAGAGATATTAGTGTTGATGTGTGTGTCTAAACTATCTGTGTGTGTGTGTGTATGTGTATGCATGTGTATGTGTGTGCGTTTGTGTGTGTGTGTTCAGCGGGGCTCCGTCCTCCCAACCCATGCCTGTGTTTTTGGAGGGTTTATGTCCAGGCCTTGGGTGGATATTTAGTATGAAACTCTACCCAGCATTAACCATGCAGACACAGACACACACACACACACACTAGCCAGCAGGGACATGTGGCCACCAGACCACCAGTTCTCCCCAAAAACACCCAACGTCCCCCAAAAGACCTTCTCAATAATACTCCCCCTCCCACAAACACACACACACACTTTCACTGTCTTTTCATCCTAAGTTCTTCATTTTCTCATTCTATTTCCCTGTCTCTATCTATCTATCGTCCCTTTTACTCTATAGCTGAAGTGCAGAGGCAAACATGGCCACCTCACATGGTGACACACACATACTTACACACACACACACACACCATGACCTGTGCATGGGTATTTTTGTGGCATTGCCCAGAGTTGGTGCTTTTGCTTCCGCTCCTGGGGCAGAATGCAGAGACGGGAGGAGAGAAAAAGACCCTGGTTCAGTCTCAATGGGCAACCAAGCCTACAGTGACCCCTAGTGGTACAAGATCAGAATCAAACATACCAGGCATCTACCCTCTACAGGGTGGCATAATGTGATAGTGTGTATCGTCTGCATTGTGTGCGTGTGTGTGTAGTTACACTCATACCTGTTTGGCTCTCCTGATGCCCCCAGAGAGCTGGAAAACTGTGAGCCAGCTGGATCTGTCCCTCATAAAGACAAGGTTAAAAATGAGTGCAGAGAAAGAGAGGGAGAAAGAGACAGAGGAGGAGAGGTAGAGATTGATGGAGGATAAAAGAGAGTGAGGGAAAGAGGGAGAGAAAGAGAGGGCAGATGAGAGAGAGATAGAGGAAGAATGAGAGATGGAGAGAGAGGGAGGATGAGAGAAGGAGGGAGTGAAAAAGAGGGGGCTGAGAGAGAGCAAAAGAGAGAGGGAGGTGGGGGGAGGCAGGTAGAGGGGCCCTCTGTTATATGGCCATTAAGTGTGAGGGTCAAAGTTCAAATGCATCATCAACTTCTGATGGAGCTCATACAACTGAACAGCCACAAGCCCTCTGGGCCCTTAAAAGAGGAGTGAGTGTGTGTGTGTGTGTGTGTGTGTGTGTGAAAGCCTGTTATGCCAAAACCGAGATGAAAACCACAATTAGAAAAACACATCAGTGTACAGAGATTACTCACAGATGGAGAAGAGAGGAAAGGACATACAGGAGAGACAAGACCAAAGGGAGAGAGAGAGAAACAGAGAAGGCCAAAGACAGAGACAGAGAGAGAGGGAAGCAAAGACAGAAAGAAGGGGGGATGTCCTAATGATAATATACAGTCATTAATTATTGATAAGTCCCAAAAATACAATCATTGATCAGTAATTGAGACACAGAGAGAAGAGGAAAAGAGATGAGGATTTCAAAAAAGTTAAGAAAAGAGGTACAAAAAGAAACAAGGAGAGAAGAAAAAGAGAGGAACAGAAGAAACAAGAAGAGAAAACAAAAGTGGAAAAGAAAATAGGAATGGACAGTAACTTTTATGCTGATGCCTTTGTCCAAAACCACTTACATTTTGTCAGCTCTCATTTAGTTCAGGGCCCGTCTCCCAACTTAGGCTTTAGTGCTTTACTCAAGGGTACAACAGTGGCAGCCAGGATTCACTATTTCTAGGCTACTCGCATGCTAGCCAAGTTCCTTAACCACCACCACAGAACACACAAGATGAGAGGAGAAGAGGAGTAAAGGAGAGGAGAAGAGAGGAGGAAATGAGAGGAGAGAAACAGAGGAGAAGAGAGCAGTAAAAGAAAAGCAGAATAGAAGAGAGAAGAGATAAGTGGGTTTTGCAATATAGTGAAGAACACCTGCTTATTTTGGCCCTGTGTCCTGAGTGTGTGCAAAATCAGTCATGTGTGTTTGTGTGTGTGTGAGCTGAGTGCGTGTGCAAAACCAATAGAGAACTAACTCCCCAATTCTCCCAACACACAGCAACATTAAAGGGATAGTTCGGTTTTTAACACATTGAGCCCCTTTCACGGGTTGTTTAAAATGAAATAAAGTGGTTGACACCAAAATCTTGATGATTGCTCCTGTCTCGGGTATTTGGGAAATATAGAATCGCCTCTGCCTGCCTTTAAAATGGCTGGCAATGGGCATGTGTTGTTTCTATCCTTAAAACACTGGTTTTAAAAAAGTGCTACTCATGGAGTGATTAGTGGCGCTTGCTGATGTTCCAACCCAAGTATTGTAGCAAAATACAGTTTCTGTCATGTTTTATTTGCCATTTTGTAAGTCCCATAGGGATCTATTTGCTCCTTCATATAAACAAAGTGGCAAATAAAACATGACGGAAGCTTTATTTCGCTACGATACATGTTTTGGAACATCATTGAGCACCACTAACCACTTGGTGAGTAGCACTTTTTTAAATCCAGTGTTTTAAGGATAGAAACAACACATGCCCATTGCTAGCCATTTTGAAGGCAGGCAGAGGCGATTCTACATTTCCCAAATAGCCGAGACAGAAGCAATTGTCAAAATTTCGATGTCAACCATTTTATTGCATTTTAGACAACCTGTGAAAGGGGCTTAATATGTTAAAAACCGAACTATCCCTTTAAGGGGCCACATGCATGCCGGGGCTAGGCTTGTGTGTGTGTGTGTGTGACTGCATGTGTGCATGTGTGTTTGGAATGGGAGGAGGGGTGAGCAAGGTCTAGACAGACCATAATCGTGTCAGCCGTAGAGCAGCCCCTACATGATCCAGAGGGGGTTGTGTGTGTGTGTGTATGTGTCTTTGAGTATGTGTGTGTTTGTGTGCGTGTTTGTGTGCGTATGTGTGTGTGTTTGCACACGTGTGTGTGTGTGTGTGTGTCTTGGTCACTCAACAAGAGTGAGGCAGGTAAACACAGCTCTCTCTCTTACAGCAACAGAAGTGCTGTTTGCCCAGAGAAGTCTCCCATGAAAAGGCCGCCGCTTTGTGCCGTGCCTTTCGCTGCGATGCAGTATGTGTGTGTCTCAGAAAACGGACCGCGTTACCCATGATCCCCCAGCAGCTGGGCCTCACACCTCTGGGGTCACCCGAAGGGCGGGTAGGCCAGATGTGTGTGTGTGAGTATGCAAGCCAGCGAGCGTGTTTACAAGACATTCATGGATGTACATCATCTTCATCTGCACACAGACCCTGCACGCTGTTCCACTACATATACACCATTACAGGAAACACAAAACAGCGCTCCTTTTATCAAGCGAGCCACGCTGTGTGTGTGTGTGGTTGTGTGTGGGTGAGTGGGGGGTGGCGAGGAGAGCGGGGAGGAGAGCGAGCACAGAAATTAGGCCTGTACTACCCACGCTGTGTGTGTGTGTGTCCAGAGCCACAGGAACTGTGCAACTGTGTGTGTGTGTGTTTATCCAGAGCAATAGGAGCTGAAGCTTACAGGGTGCTTATGGTGCAATGCAGGCATACTATAGCTATGGGGTCTGGCCTGTGTCAGTGGTGGGGAACTCACTAGTGATGGCAGAAGGTGTGTGTGTGTGTGTGTGTGTGTGTGTGTGTGTAAGGGTAAACTGATGGAGCTTGACTAAACTCATGGCGTGTGTTTGTGTGTATAGGGGTGATCTGAAGGTGCTTGACTAAACTCATGGCGTGTGTTTGTGTGTGTGTAGGAGTAAGCTGAAGGTGTTTGACTAAACTCATGGTGTGTTTGTGTGTGTGTGTGTGTATGTGTGTAGGGTTGAGATTAGGGTACTTGACTAAACTCATGGCATGTGTATATGTGTGTGTGTGTGTAGGGTTGAGATTAGGGTGCTTGACTAAACTCATGATGTGTGTGTCTGTATGTGTGTGTGCGTGTGCGTGTCTGCGTGTGTGAGTGTGTGTAGGGGTGAGCTAAAGGTGCTCATGTGGTTACTACATAAATTGACATGCGTAATTAGTGCAATATGTACACAGACCTCTCGGCCTGTTTAAAGCTTCATGCTAGAACTAGGGCTTGTTAGCGGGGAACCCAGCGGCCTGGGGGACCCAGGGGACAACTTTGGATTCCCTCGGCTAAACACCAGTGCCAGCGAGCGGACATGTGATCGGTCAGAAGGGGTCCCTGTTGTTGTTTTCACTAGAGCCCGACCGATAAAGGATTTTGAAGGCCGATACCGATACAAATATTTGTTGGTTTAAAAATCCGATATTCCGATATACCGGCCGATATATATAATTAAAACAATTTAAAATAAATATAATTAGCTATTTGTAGTTATTTAAGAGTTTTAACTAAAATAATAATACATTTTAAAAAGAAAGTTGTTTATTTTATTGTCACAACCAGGGGTTAAATTGGGATTTGCTATGTGGGGGGGCTCTGGTCTGGGGTCGGATCGAACAATCTTTTTTTTTTTGACTGCACAGAATACACACACGCTTTACTACACGATGATGTTAACTCACTCAGATAGCCTACCATACTGGGAATTTTTGGCTGTCAGAACATTTTAAATCTTGTCACAAATACCTGTAGCCTACTGTAGAACTTTAAGCGAAAAATTGTATGTGAAACACAGGGGAAATGGTCAATGTGTTAGTGTAGTCTAAATATTGATCCTTTATGAGAAACTTTCAAGGCTTGCATGATCTGGAGTCAAAACAGTTGATTTATTTTTTGGGATAAATGTTGAAAAATGCCAGTCAAAATGTAAATCCAACAATTTTATGCAATGAATGCAACCAAAACATGCATCTATAGGACCACCACTGCTTTTTTTTTGTAGAGCACTACGTCACTTGTTTCAGAAAAAAAGTCTAATTATGCATAACCTTCTAGGCTAGGCTAGTATAAAATGAAACCAAGACTGTGTCGACAGTTAATTGAGGCTTAGAGCAGAAGCAGACGAAAACTGTTTTATTTCTTTACCAGAGGTAGCCCAACTTCAGGTGACGTTAGGCTTACGCCAACTTAACGTTAGCATTTCATTCGTAGCTACCTGAGGTATGCTAGCTGGCTCATGTATAGAGTTGGCCAGTGAACCCGGAACTTCCAACCAGGAAGTGGTTCCAAGGCTCCCGTTTTGCCATTGACTTTTCCATAAAATCGCGTTTTAAAAGCGTTTAAAGTCCCGACTCATTCTATCCAGCTACGGGGTAGGTGATGACCGTGTAACCTTCCGTTCAGAGTGAAAAAACTAAAGAAAAGGCTAAAAAAAGGCAAAGGTACAAGACTGTGTACATATTTTTACCCCCGACTTTAGAAACTACATATCCCAGAAGCCAGTACTTACCCTATCCCAAAGACGATTGCGCCCAACGTTCTTTTTGAATCTCCTGGAGTTGACGACAGCCACGCGATGTTGCTCTTGCAATCGAATAGCTACATTTTGGTGTATTTCCTCAGTAGTTTGTGTAAATAGTGTTGTAATATTGTATATATCTTCAGATTTGCATCAATCATGTTTTAGATCCGTTTTTTTTAACCGAAAGCATGGTACAATATTTAGTACCCGACTGCAACCACCGCTTTGGTGTCCACCATTGCAGTTTCCACCGGTTCCCTACAAATGCCTCTGTCAAGCTCCCCTGAATAAAGAATTGATAATGACGGGTACAATAAAGCATTTATCAGGATTTGTGGTAATTTCCATTTGTTATAGATTGCACCACAACAACTGAATTTACTGTTTTTAATTAGCCCAACTGCCATTTACCACGTTACATACCCTTCATATCACCAGATACAGAGAAAAACTGATGTAATCCAGCAAGGTAAGAAAATGAGCATATTAAATTTATAAATCTTAGGGAAATGGAAATGACATGGTAAGGATGCCTAGTTGAAATTAGGTTAGGCTTAAGGGTCGTGTCAAACGAGCAGTAAAACGAGCAAAACCATGGTTGTGAGGTAGACTACGGTGACATTCGTGAACTTGTTTGCTTTCCTGGGCTTCAACAAACACATCCATGGCAACGTACTTGTCCACGAATCAGATGCGTTGCTGGGATTGTGGGATTGCTCAGGATTATGGGTACTGAAGTACTTCTAAGGGAAATCGCAGAAAAAAGACGTTTATACAGAAACAAAATTGAGATCACATTACATTTTGGCGTCTAGTTGAGCACAACCAATCGTTTTGTTATGCCGTAGCTAGTTAGACGTCTTCCTTCCGTAATTCGGATAGCGTGGGTTGTAATCTAAATGTCAATGGGAAAAACTAATGGGAAAATTACTTCCGGAACCTCACCGGCAAACTCTATGTATGGAAACTGAACTGGCCAAATGCACAATGGAATTAAACTGACAGCTACTCATTTAAGCACCTCTTCGTACATACCTTGTCTGTCTGCTTCTATCTCGCTGTGTCAACCTCTCGTATATAGTGTACCAGCGTGCGGTGCTCTGTTTGACAGCCTCAACTAACCTCTGGAAAAAGTAGCCGACTGGAAAGTAGCGACGTAACGTTAGTGTTCTAGAATCTCTGATTGCAACTTTTCTAAGCTTTGATGGGTCGTCCTTTTATCGGGAAAACCAGGCGGTCTATTTACCCTATTCTTCATTGTTACAAGGGCGGAAAATGGGCGTGGCAGAATAAGGTGAATTTTAGTTACACAAAACTCATTGTTTTACTAATTGTTAGAACGATAGTTTAGCCTAATTAATTACACTTAACTGAAAAGCGTGGAAAAAAGGTTCGTTGCTTTTGATGTCAATCTAGCATGAGCTTATGTGTCGGGGCTCAGCCCCGGACAGCCCCGGCACAATTTAACCCCTGGTCACAACGGAACATCAAATTCAAATGAAAGTTCTTATAAAATAAAATAAAAATAAAAACTTAAGATATGAAACTTAAAGTTTCAACTTAAACTTTGAACAAAAACAACAACCGAATCAAAATTAGAAAATAAGTTCGGTCCGTGTACTTTTTCGTTCATTCATTATTGGATTTTGGACGTCACATGGAAAATGAAAAAATAATTTTTACAGTTGCTATGACTTGTTAAAAACAGCCAAAGGTGTTTTATTGTCTTTTACTAACTGAAAATTAAATACTAAAAAAACTGCCGTTCTGAATTAGGCTGATTGTCTATTTTGGACTTGTGACCTGCCTGGAAGTTAGGAGGCTAAAGCTGGATTTATACTTCTGCGTTGCGTCGTCGCAAACCTTCGCCGACACCAATCAGACCTTCGCCGACACTACGCATACACCTTTCGTGCGCATGAAAAAAATCCTGACTACGCGTCAAAGTGTCGCCGACACGGTACGCAGACCGACGCATACGTCATGGATTGTGATTGGTCCGCTTTACATCAATTCCAGTTCTCCGCCTTTCTAGTGCGTTGTGTGTACAAGACCGGCATTTTTGAACTTACATAAATGGCCTTATAACTACCCATTCACCTGACAGACAGTTGACCATAGAAAGTAACGACCTGATAACTATGCTTATTAACCAGACAAAGTTTCCCATCAACGCATCCGACACAGTTTGGGAAGTTTCACAGTCTCCAGAAATCTTGTAAGCTTGTAGCTTGTAGCAACGCAACGACCGGAAAACGCACACGAAAAGGACCCTTTCTAAGCTCAATAACCCCCTAGCGTTGTGGCAGTGAACTGCCACGCGTAGCAATTAGGTATAAATCGACCACGGAAGTATAAATCAAAAACGTCGGCGAAGTTGTCTGCGACGACGTGACGCAGAAGTATAAATCCAGCTTAACTCTTTTGGATGTTAAGGGCATTGCCCTGCATGGGTTTGTGTTGATACTGTCAACCACATGACACGGCGTCTTTAGAGGCATATCCAGACAGTGTGATGTTGCAAAGGCATACAACGCATGCACAACCCAAGCGTATCTGATGCTCTGCTGGAAACCACAGTTTCTTTAGCAGTTGAAGAGTACTGAATTTTGAAGCCAAATGTGGACGCTGTTCATTAACACATTTCTTAAACCCTAACTGCTTAAGAAATGGCAATTTCCAACTGTGCACTTGCTTGTGAACATCACGAAATCGCGCATAATGTCTTCCTTAGATGCTGTGAAATGTCTGCATGTGTTGCATGCCTTTGCGACATTATGTCTAAATATGCTTAAACACGCGATGTGATGCGGTTGGCAGTATCAAAACAAATCCATGCAGTGCCCAATTCGCTCAAAAGAGATGCTAACGTAACGTTACTTCCAAAAAGGTCACAATTCATTCACGCCAGTTTATTATTTTAATAGTATTTAATTTTTTCATTTCCCATGCAACATCCACAATCCAATAATGAATGAACGAAAAAGTACACGGACCAAGTTCGTTGTGGTTTCCAAGCTCATTAAAGGGATAGTTCGGTTTTTAACACATTGAGCCCCTTTCACAGGTTGTCTAAAATGCAATAAAGTGGTTGACATCGAAATTTTGACGATTGCTTCTGTCTCGGCTATTTGGGAAATGTAGAATCGCCTCTGGCTGCCTTCAAAATGGCTAGCAATGGGCATGTGTTTCTATCCTTAAAACACTGGCTTTAAAAAAGTGCTACTCATGGAGTGATTAGTGGCGCTTGCTGATGTTCCAACCCAAGTATTGTAGCTACTCACCAAGTGGTTAGGTGCTCAATGATGTTCCAAAACATGTATCGTAGCAAAATAAAGCTTCCGTCATGTTTTATTTGGTACTTTGTTTATATGAAGGAGCAAAGAGATCCCTGTGGGACTTAAAACATGACAGAAACTATATTTTGCTACGATACTTGGGTTGGAACATCAGCAAACGCCACTTATCACTCCATGAGTAGCACTTTTTTAAAACCAGTGTTTTAAGGATAGAAACAACACATGCCCATTGTTAGCCATTTTAAAGGCAGGCAGAGCCGATACCATATTTCCCAAATAGCCGAGACAGGAGCAATAATAAAGATTTTGGTGTCAACCACTTTATTTCATTTTAGACAACCTGTGAAAGGGGCTCAATGTGTTAAAAACCGAACTATCCCTTTAAATGTTAACGTTATCGGTCTTCCACTATAGTGGCATTAGCTGGCTTTGTGGTTAGCTAGTCTATGATGAGCCACAATTTAGCAATGGATAACGTCATACTGCAAATTGTAAAACATACATTTTCAATATAACAGGCCGGGGAGAGATGATACGTCTCATTGCTATAACTGTCACGCTATTAAAGAAATACATCTTCAGTCATTGTCAAAAGCACAGTCTGTCAACTACTGTAACAACGTAAGGTAATTAGCCTAACAACTATCCGCTTCACTCTCAGCTTATTTACCAGCAGCAAAACTGGACGTGATAGTCACAAATTTTGTTATGCTTATCTGAGTAACTGATGGGGATGTTCTTTTAATTGTTATTCAAGCAATGTAGGCTATGTGTCCTCACCATGCATGAACTCACTAAAGCGATGACCTCGCTCGTGGATAACTGGTTCTCTCTGCCCGACTCTGGCAGGTTGCTGGATGTGTGGCGCTGGTGTTAAACACGAGTGTTGGCAACAGGGACGGTGTAGAGTGCCCTCTGGTGGACAAACTATAAAACGCCAACACTCATGCCATGGTTGAGGGTGTTTCGTCCGTTTTTATTTTAATTTTGAAATATTAATTTATCGGCCTTATAAATGCCGATACCGATAGTTTGGAAAATGCCTAATCGGCCGATAGAATCGGCCTGCCAATAAATCGGTCGGGCTCTAGTTTTCACACATCAGCTCCTTGGACAAGGCCGCCTGCTGGCCCACTCGATGTGCGATACGCATGTGTCTTTGTGTGTGTGTGTGTGTGTAGGGGTGAGCTGAAGGTGCTTCACCAAACTCATGGCGTATGTGTGTGTGTGTCTGTGTGAGTGTAGGGGTGAGATGAAGGTGCTTGACTAAACTCGTGGCATGTGTGCGTGTGTGTGCTGAAAGTCAACAAGCACAAACAAGTGCAAGAACGAGTGTGAGAGAACATTCTAGCGAGGTCAGTGTGTTCATATGGTTCATATACAGTACATGCGTTGGCTCGGCTCTAATGCAATTTTGAGAGGCTAATCTCTCCCTCTCTCTCTCCCTTTCTCAGGCCTACATAAACGATGTCATTTTCCCTGTGTGTCATAAACTTGTTTGCCTTTTGTTTCCTGTTTAGACTTCTCTGAGACGGGGGTAGAGAAAGGACATTGAACCAAGGATACATTTCTGGAGTTCAGCTTTAGCCTGGTTCCTCACCCCCCATAGACTCGAGTGTTAAGGGTGAAACATTGGGAGTAGGGGTGGGCGGATCGATTCAAGGTATTTATATAATCAATTTTAAAGTTGGTATCGTATCGTATCAATACCAGTGAGATGAAATCGATAATTTAACCTCTAGTTTTCCTGTTTAATGTTTAGTAGGATCTACTTTCTTTCCGCCACTTCAGTGCTCAACCAACTCCACTGAGTTTATTACACGCACACTCTGCCTCGGCTCTCCGCTGTGATTCGCTGTTGTTCTGTCAAGTGACATACCAAGTAACTTGTTCAGTGCTGCAGCAGCCCAACGTGAACAGTGAACATACAAATGTAAAGGACGTATTTTGATTAAATTATGAAATTAAAGTGAAAGAAATTCTAATCATAGCCCTGTTACACAAGCTTGGTGAGTGTTGTCAATAGCAAGGACAGTAAAAAAAAAAAAAAAAAAATGAGCTTACAGCTTACACTAACTCAGGGGTCTTCAACCTTTTTCAGCTCAAGGACCCCTTGGTTGTGAGAGAGACTGAGCACGGACCCCCACACCTATGGAGTAAAATTGCTGTCAAAATATTTGTGTCCATATATTTAATACACGTGCGTATTTAGTTGTGCATAAAATAAACATTTGTGAGTTCTCAAATGAGTTCAGTCATGCATAAAAAATACGAATTCAAAAATTACAAGTACGAAATCAAAATTTCAATACGCCTCTAAATATTATGGACTTCGCACACGTTACTCAACTGTCAAAATACGTCATCGCCCCATTCACAGGGATTACTTGTTGAGAAAAGTTTTGACAGCTATCTTACTCCATACACACCTGGCCCACCTCAAATCCTGCCATCATTTGGACCGTCAGTTATGAGTGCCTACATGCACGCATGCACACACACATTCTAAACAGGCATTATTATTAACAGGGGTGACACCTACATAGTTAAATTCGCCCTATAACAGAATGAATGTCACAAGGGTTAACTAGCTGGATATATTCAGCTAAATTCAGGCAAAGCTTTGTTAGCTCAAACTGATACAGCCTCTTCCTCTTGTGTAAATATAACTTCGTCTTTCAGAAGGAAACACACTCATGAGATTATCGTTATTATTTTATTGGGGGGGGGGGGGGGGGGGG
>JAGFZM010003464.1:19474-32791 GCA_017657215.1 Limnothrissa miodon
TCTTCGTCCCACTATAATAAAAAATGTGACCCTTGTGATCTTTTTTTATTAGAGTTGTATCATCGCCATTAAAGTACACTTCCCCCCTGTGCGTTTTAGTTAAATAGCTTCGTTCTTTTCATTCTGGGAGATAAATTACGTTTGATTCGTCTGTTCAGTGTTGGGACTGATGAACCCTGAACTTTGCGGTTCTATGAGATGTTTTGCTTTGTTGTTTTTTATGAGAGTCTGCGGTCTTTGAACTTCAAGGCGTTCTGCGCGAATTCATTCATCCAACGTTCCATCACAATAAAATGATAACGATAATCTCATGTTTCCTTCTGAAAGACCAAGTTATATTTACACAAGAGGAAGAGGCATATTTCTGTCTGTATCAGTTTGAGCTAATGAAGCTTTGCCTGAATTTAGCTGAATATATCCAGCTAGTTAACCCTTGTGACATTCATTCTGTTGCGAATTTATGCAACTATGTAAAGAAACGAGATGTTACCCCCCTGTTAATAACGCTTGTTTAGAATGTGTGCGTTCGTGCATGTAGGCACTCATAACTGACGGCAGAATTTGAGGTGGGCCAGGTGTGTAAGATAGCTGTCAAAACGTTTATTTTCTCAACAAGTAATGCCTGTGAATGGGGCGATGACGTATTTTGACAGTTGAGTAACGTGTGCGAAGTCGTATCCATAATATTGAGAGGCGTATTGAAATTTTGATTTCGTACTTGTAATTTTTGAATTCGTATTTTTTATGCATGACTGAACTCATTTGAGAACTCACAAATGTTTATTTTATGCACAACTAAATACGCACGTGTATCAAATATATGGACACAAAAATTTTGACAGCAATCTTACTCCATAGGTGTGGGGGTCCGTGCTCAGTCTCTCTCACAGCCAAGGGGTCCTTGAGCTGAAAAAGGTTGAAGACCCCTGGTCTAGTGTGTGATTGACTCAGCGTGTCACACTCCTGTGTGTCTGGTAGTGTGTGTCCCTCAGTGTGTTACACTTCTCTGTGTCTGGTAGTGTGTATCATTGAGTGTGTTACACTGCTGTGTGTCTGGGTCTGGTAGTGTGTGATGGGCAGGGAGGCCCATAGGCTGTATCCATCACACCCTCACACTGCCATCAGACACAGGACTCTGGCATCATGAACACACATAGTGTGTGTGTGCGTGCATGTTAGAGTATGGAAACCCGACCGAAGCCCGATGGGCTCGGACTCGGAGAAATAATTAGAACTTATGTTCGGGCTCGGGTCGGACGCAGACACATCAGCGCGATAAGACATATGAAATGTAAAATGAAAAACAACTTATTACACTTCATGTTCGTTTTAGTGATCGTTCGTTTTAGTGTAGGTTTGTGACAGATTATCCTAATTGAAAAAATAAATAACAGCATAACATATTTCTTCCTGTGTGCGAGATTTTTCTATTGGTGTGACAACGAAACACGTACAGTCTTAGTGCAGTTGTGAGACGTGCTAAGATGGATTGCAAACAGAAATTAGCCTCTGGAGAGTATAAGACCATCGAAGATGAGAGAGGAAAGTCGACTGTGTGGGAAAAGTTATACATAGTTGTCAAGGCTGAGAATGATGAACCTGTAGGATATGTTCAATGTAAGGGTTGTGGACCTGTCATGAAATATGACAGCAAGAAGACAGGGAATTCCCAGCTGCAGTGACACGTGGATAATGCTTGTAAGTCATCTGGGCCATCACAGCCGAGAATAATTCCTTTGTTTCATAGGCCTAATAGTAAAAGTGATTTTGTAAAATGATTTCAATAAACTAGGCTACGTTAATGTTGTTGCAGCACTGGGAGCACTCCTGAAGTGTTCATTTCATTTACAGATATAGGCCCATACAACCTCTTATTTATTTCTGTTTCTATTTTGTTATATGTTAATTTGATTTAAATTGGGTAGCCGACATAACTGTGCCAGGCCTCTAACGTGCACTATGAAAATAGTGTTGCAGGTAGGCAGTCAGGCCTGGAGCAGCGCTCAAAGGGTTAAAGACAGCTGCCAGCATCTGGAGTTGCATAGCCGGCTTGTAATAGTGATGGCCTGCAGAGAACAGCTTGTCGCAGGGAATTGTGTGTGTGTGTGTGTGCGTGCGTGCGTATTTCAGCCAAGTGTTCCCAGAGCTGTTTTCCGGCCCTGCCATGTGGGCCCAATGATGGCGCCCAGAGTGTGCTATGTTTCTATGAAATATTAAATCTGTCTCCCCTACGCACACACAGACATGCACACACACACACACTCCTCCCTCTTGCACGGACAGACCACCTGCAAGTGTGGTGTGCTGTGTGTGAGAGATCGGATGTCCCGGCAGACACACGCACACACACACATGCTTGCACATGTGTCCACATGTTCACAGAGATGCGCACACATGCAACACACACTCCTGCTCACACCCTTGCGCACGCAAGCACAATGCTGTGTGTGTGAGCACCGCCTTTCCACTCTTGACCTATAACCTGTCCACAATGATGACTACTTTCTCTCTCTGTTTCTTTTACACTTGCACATACACACACTCACACACACACATACACCTATATATAAACACACACACACACACCTATACACACACACACACACAGACAAAGATTTTTTTGTAATCTGCTTTTGGATGGTAAAGTTCATTTGACCCTAATCAGAAGTGGGTTACTAGGAATGCACTGTAACACAAAAACAAACCTTTAGGGCCATACACACACACACACACACACACAAACACATTTGTTTCAAATTGATTCCATGCAATGGCACACAGTGATGATTGCCCACTTGCAGATTCTGGTACAATAAGCCTGCAATCACAGATGCACACCCTCACCACACTAACACACACTCGCACACACAACATATTAACACACTGACACGAACACACACACACATACAATACTGTAGGTCTGCCTAACCCTCAGAAACGTTACGGATACTAACGTATCCTTGGTTCTCTGAGTGAGAAGCCGAAACGTACTCTCCTACTTTTCTGAAGTCAATTTTAACCAACCCTTTGAAAAAAGGGCAGTACGCGCAGGCAACTACTTAGACAGCCCTGCGTGACGTCAGAAAGTCTATATATTGACTGTGCTTACGCTTCAGGTCCTCTTTGCCAAGCTCGCCAGCGTTGGCGACTTGAGGCCCGAAGCGTACGTTTCGGTTTCTCACTCAGAGAACCGAGGATATGTTAGTATCCGTAACGTTCTCTTTCGTTTCGAAGCCGAAACGTACGAGTGGATCACTACAACCAAGCCTCAAGAGCCCTACACCGAGGAGCCCGAGGTGGGAAGACCCATGGGACCACCGCCGGGCCCAGAGAGAACACTCTCTGCTACACCGTGCCCGCCCGAACACTCTCTGCTACATCGTGCCCGCCCGAAGCGGGACCAGAGGCTGTGCACCACGGCTGGGCAGAGGCGCCAGTCGGTTGCACGCGGAACACCCCTGGAGAGGAGGTCCGCGTCTGTGTTGCGCACACCGGGCAAGTGCGACGCCCTGATCGACAGGAAGTGGCGGGAGGCCCAGGTGAGCAGCTTGTACGCCAGGCGAAACAGGTCCGGAGAGCGCGTGCCGCCCTGGCGATTGATATAAGCCACTACAGTGGTGTTGTCTGTACGCACCAGAACGTGTTCTCCTCCGAGAAGAGGGAGAAACTCTTTCAGAGCGCAGAAGACAGCTAGGAGCTCTAACACATTGATGTGTAGTCTCCTGGAGGCTGTGCCCCACGTCCCCCTGGCGGGGCGACCGCAGCAAACGGCGCCCCAGCCGCTCTTGGACGCATCGGTGGTCACCGTCATGCGTCTGGCTACAGCGCCCAGGGCGCCGCCTTTGGTGAAGGACGACGGCCTGCGCCAATGCGCGAGGGCTAGCCACATGCGTCTGGATACTAAGATCCGACGGGCGGGGTTCGACCTGGAGGACACACCTAGTTCCGCTAAGGCGAGCTGCAGCGGGCGTAAGTGTAAAAGGCCGAGTGGGACAGCACCATCCGCGGCGCACAGGAGGCCCGTCAGTCTGAGACACAGCCTGGCCGAAACGCAGGCACCTAGTCTGAAGTGGCGTAGACACGCCCTGACGTCCTGAAGTCTCTTCTGAGTGAGCGTCGCTCTCATTGAGCGTGAGTTCAGCCTCACGCCCAAGAACTCGACCTCCTGAGAGGGAGAGAGCATGCACTTGCTTAGGTTTACTAAGAAGCCCAGATCGTGCAGGTGACGCAAAACAGTGTGAGCCTGTGACGTTAGGAGCTGTCTGGAACCCGCCAGCAGCATCCAGTCGTCCAAGTAATTGAGGAGTCTGATACCCTGAGCGCGTAGAGGAGCGATCGCCGTCTCCACGCACTTGGTGAAGCACCGAGGTGCCAGAGACAGACCGAAAGGGAGGGCTGAGTACTCGTAAGCTCTGCCCTCGAAGGCAAAGCGTAGAAAACGCCTGTGCCTCGGGACTATGCCTATGTGAAAATAGGCGTCCTGAAGGTCTATGGTGACCATGTAATCCCCCTGGCGGACTGACTCCGCCACCATACGCCCCGTGAGCATGCGAAAGGTGAGAGGTTTGAGTGAGGCACTGAGCGCTCTGAGGTCTAGAATAGGGCGAAAAGCGCCCGACTTCTTGGGCACAAGGAAGTACGTACTGTAACGACCTGCGCACGCGAGCGTCGGATCTACGCGCTGAATAGCGCCCTTTCTCAAGAGATCGCAAAGCTCCTGTCTGAGAGCAGGGGCCCTGGAGGGGGGCACCACAGACTCCATGACACCTCTGAAGGGCGGGGGTGGCCACCTGAACTGCAGTTGATAGCCCTTCAACACTGTTGAAAGAACCCAACGTGACGTTGTGCACATCGCCCAATTCTGCCTGAGCAGAGCAGCGGAATGAGGAGGCAGCAAGGACAAACGAAGTGCTATGCTGCCTCCGAGTGGAACTAGGGGGGCCGAGGTCAATGACCGAGGCTTTCCGCGGAGCTGAAGAACGTCCGACTTACAGGGTAGAGACCCGACATAACTTGGGGGCTGAGCAAGCCAACCGTGTGTGAGACCCCTGAGTGCTCACGCGTGGTTGGCGAGCCGCGCACATCACTCGCGACGCCCCGTGGGGCGGCCGACCTGGCGTGCACGTCAGCGATATCCGACGTCGGTGAGCTGCGCACTTCACTTGTGACGCCCCGTGGGGCAGTCGACCTGTAGCACGTGTCAGCGACGTTCGTGGTCGGTGAGCTACACTCCACCCGCGATGCCCCGTGGGGCGGCCGACCTGGAGTGCGCGTCAGCGACGACCTCGAAGAGGGGGGAGAAGTGTCACCTGGGCGCCGTCGAGGCGTGACATCACACAAGGCGCATAGCGCACGGCGTGCATAAGCTGAACGCGCGGCGGAGACCGAATTGGTGCCCCAGTGCGCGACAGCGCTGACAGAGCAGAGAGCGTCCTCCGGCCGGGGCCGGGGCTCATCGTGAAACATTGCCCCAGAGGGGCGATAGTGTGTGTGCGGAGTGCTTGTGAACAAGGCAAACTCAGCGCCCCCTGAGGGGGTGAGATCAGAGAGGACTGCCGAAGCGGGGGGGAACGCTCCGAGCTGGGGACTGCAGAGCGGGGACCCGTGCCTCTTAGAGCACACAGAGGCATAGCAGTCAATGGATGGGGATCGCATGACATGCTCTGCCGCGCACACGCGATCGTATCAGGATCGCTGTGGCCTCTTGCGCCGCTCCTGGCTGGTTGGACGGTTGGCGGGAGCTGTGCTTCCGCGTGAGCGCTGCCAAGCAGGTTGCGACCCAGTAGCCGGCAGTGGCGCGGCTTTGGGTGCGTCCGCCTTTTTCTTCTGCTGCGTCCGTTGAGGCGCGCGAGCACGCGTCTGAGGGGTAGCGGGAGCGGCTGATTGAGGCGGCGCATGCTTAGGAAGCACGGGTTGCAGGGCCTGAGCCGCCGACTTCGTCTTCTCCAAGCGATCGCGCTGGAGTTCCAGCGCCTGGCCAAACAGAGCATTAGCGGAGATGGGAGTGTTCATAAGATGTCTCTTCTCCTTCTCTGGCATTGACGAAAGGTTCAGCCAGAGGTGCCTGTCTATGACGACCAAAGAGCCAAGGGAGCGCCCGTCGGCTTTAATGGCCGCCCTGATGGCCAGCGAGGTGAGAGCGGTAGCTCTGCGCAGCTGATGGCAGGTAAGATCCGACGGCTGCGCCGAGAGATCTGACACCAGTTCCTCAGACAGAGAGGAGAGGAGAAAGGCGGTGTTCATCGCCCTTATCGCCTGGCCTGTACAGATGAAGGCCTTGGAAACGAGCTTCTCCGTGCGCTGGCACGGCTTTGAAGGAAGCTCGGGAGGCGATGTCCAGGTGGTGGCAGAAGATGGCGCTAGACAGCCAGCGACCGCATCTTCAACGCGAGGGAGCTGCATGAGACCACTGGCGCCCGCTCCGTCCATCGCGTAGAACGCTGCGTGGCCCTGGATAGGGGCAATGGCGGCGAAGGGAGCCTCCCAGGAGGCCTGCGCATCAGCCACGACAGTGGGGTGAGCAGGGAGCGGGAGGGCATCCGGAGAGGGGAGCGCGCCGGAGAAGGGGTCGAAACGCCCTCCCGGACAGCGCTGAGGCGGAGTCAGGCCAAGCCTGCTAGCCGCCTGTGTAGCCAACGAAGCTAGCTCAGAAGCTAACTGGGCGGCGTGGGTCTTCAATATCGGTGGCAGATCTTCCACGGTGGCGCAACCTTTAGCAGAGAGGAAGGAAGCGAGCTCCTCCTCGTCCACAGCCTCGATAACTGGGTCGTCATCGTCGCCCTGAGGCGGCGAAGTAGCCGCGCGGTCAAAGGCAGCGCCGATGGAGCTAGCAGGGCTAGCCAGGTGGGCCGCGGTTAGCTGACTAGCTGGTAGCTGACTAGCCGCTGAGAAGCTAACCGACGGCCGAATAGCCACTGAAGACCGGTCGATTAGCCCATCTGGGTGCGAGGACGCCGGGGGAAAATCGATAGACTGGCAGGTGGGGAGAGCACAGACGCCAACGGGTAGAAGCCGCCCCTGCCGTAGAAGCCGTTGAAGCCGCCCCTGGACTACCAGTGGAACCCACGAAAAATGCCGCTCTGTTGGCAATAGCCGCAGGGGAGAGGCGTTCGCAAGCCGAGCAGAGATCTGGTCGCGAAAAGGCGAGCATAGCATGCTCGCTCCCCATGCAGATGAAACATAGAGCATGGCGGTCGGAGAGCGCCATGGGACGATCACAGTCGGTACAACGACGAGTAGCCATCTTGCGTCTCGAGGTACCAGAAGTTAGGGACCGGCGTGAGCACTTGGAGCAAGACGGAATCCCTCGGAGAGCTTTGAAAAAAGCTTTTGTGGTGGGCTTTCAAAAAAGCCGTTGGTTTTTAGAATATTTGCGAAAGCAAACGGAAAAGACGACTCAGAACACACGCAGTAGGCGAGGTGAAAGAGGGAAAGAGGACCTGAAGCGTAAGCGCAGTCAATATATAGACTTTCTGACGTCACGCAGGGCTGTCTAAGTAGTTGCCTGCGCGCGTCAGAGCGCTTACTGCCCTTTTTTCAAAGGGTTGGTTAAAATTGACTTCAGAAAAGTAGGAGATGATAGGCATCATCCACTCGTACGTTTCGGCTTCGAAACGAAAGAGAACTGGGCACTTGTTAACTGTTGTTGTTTTGCTTAAACAGACCAAAAAAGAGCATCTCTTGCTGAACTGCCACAAATTCAACCTCTTGGCACTTGCGTGTGTGTGTGTGTGTTTGTCAAGCAGGGTAAGAGCCCACAGATGCCAATCATAGTCAGCAATAAACGCACAGTCATCGGGCGCACAAACACAAGCACACACTCACACACACACACACAGCGGAGCAGTAAACGCACAGGCATCAGGCATGGCATTCATTTACCTCTTACACAACAAACACAGACACACACACACATAGTATTCATTTTAGTCTTACACTGCAGTCTTTATATCACAAACACACACACACGACCTTCATTTAGCTCTTTCACTACACACACAAACACATACACACACACAGCATTTGTGTGACTTGTGTGAAATAACCCTATCACTGCAAAATATATATACATATACACATACACACAGAGACTTCGCAAACTCTCTGGTATTCACACACACACAGCATTCATTTAGCTCTTCACTATAGCCTCTATATGCACAGACACACACAGCATTTATTTAACTCTTTCACTGCTAACTTTACATACAGTACACACACACAAACACACATAACATTCATTTGGGTTATTCACTGTAAACACATGACATTTATTTAACTCTGCACTGAACACACACACACACACTGCAAACTGGAAATTCTTTCACACACACACACACATACAACATTCATTTAGCTCTTTCTCTGTACACTCTATCTATACACACACACAGCGTTCTTTTAGCACTTTGATACACACTCTATATATGCACACACACACATACACATGATGATACATACACATAAGCTGTGCTGGTACTTGTGCCAAATGTTCACAGCCCGGCGGCCTGAACTTTAACCTCCTTGTAAACGCAGTTGTTGGGGCGGACGGGTGCTTGACGATGACCCAGCGGGAGTCTGATAGTTTACATGTTGCATGACCCCCATACTCCCTGCTCACACCAGGGCCCGCCTCCACAGATGTGTGCCTGTTTACATAGTGAAAATGTGTGTGTATGTGCGTGGGGAATGAATGTGCTCAAAACAATAGAATATTTTGGGATCAAGTGTTGTGTTCTAGTGTGTCGTTTCTATCTCACTGTGTATTTGTGTCCGTGTGTGTGTGTGTGTGATCTGATGAGCTGTTTCACCTGCAAGTCTAAAAAGGATTATTGCAATACAATTCAATGCTAATTGGGATAATTTAATGCAAATATGGTGGAATTCTACTGTAGCAACAATACTGTGAATGCAGGAAATTCTCCAAGGGGTCAGGTCCAGACGTGTAGTATGCTGAGGCAACAGCGACATCTTGTGGTACTACCAGTAGGCCTACGTCTACTTTTTGAATTCAGAAATCCGTGCTACTTTTAACAGTGAACAAGGTCACCAGCTACTATTGCAACTGAATTGCTAGACATAATACATAAGCTGTTGGGCCATTTGTAGTCTGACCAGGCTGCCATACTACACGCCTTCTGGGAGGCGGGCTTAACCCACGTTAAATTCAATTCAATTAATGCGTAAGATCGTTTCTCATTGGTTCCCATTTTTTGGGAACGGAAGAGCTCTAAAACGGCAGCCTGGCCAGACTGACTTGTTCGCGAAATTCAGTGTGGCGTCGCAGGAAGTATGGGTGGGCCCAGGCTAGATAATTTGTGTAATTACTAGGATTTTATGGTAGGCCTATCTGTGCATTTTTCTGTAAGCTGCGAAAAACGCTAATGTCGCGTAGGGTCTGTGACCACAAGTCTTTTGCCTTACGTGCGCGTCGCCGTTGCCGAAAATCCCGCGCCTCACGTAGCTGTCGTCACCATACAAGCCGGTGAGTTGTTTGGACATGAAAGATTCTGTGGCTCTTCCGACAACGGGAGTGGATGGCGGTCAAGGATAATTTAACGCAAGCAGTAAAAAAGTAAAGGCTCTATGAAAACACCTGCTCGCAAAGAAGGAGGGTGTCTCGGTTGGTACGTTACTTCAGAGGTGGTCGCAGCATAAAAAGAAAAATAGACCGCAGTGTCATCCAACTGACTTTATGTTAGCTAGCCATAAGTTAGCACAGCAATGGTAGCTTAGCTAAAGCCTTTTCCTGAATGAGCCGTCATGAGTGAGCTGTCAAATGAGAGACAACCTGGCAAGTTTTTAAAATCTATATCATTATGACATGGTTTTCACTCATAATCACTCATTTGTGTAAAAGTCTTGCTGCCCGTGGATAGCCACCGCTAGTCAGCTAGCTAATGTCATAACACCTTTGTCAAAGTTATGAGTAATTTCTCGAGCAAGTCCACTTTTATCAGCCCTCCGCTAAGTCCTGGCAGAGGAGTTTCGTCCATTAACAATAATAGCCGAATGTGGAGTCTAGGAAACGACATGTTCGTCTGCCCCTATGACGAGCCGTCGATTGGCGCAGGGATGCACGCGGTGCAGTCCGGGTTTGACAGACACCTGCCGCTGCTCCAGAACAGTCGCCAGGTAACACTAAACCCGCGGGGGAAGATGCTGGACGAAGCTTACCCTCATAACAGCGACAGAGGCTACTTTGACTACGGGACTACCACTAACACCCTTGACTACAACGAAAATGACGGCAACGTTGACCCGCCGGAGAGCAGAAAAAGGCATCGTTCCAACAGCTCCAGACACAGATTTGAAGTCGTTACCGAACTGGGTCCGGAGGAGGTCCGGTGGTTCTATAAAGAGGACAAGAAAAACTGGAAGCCGTTCGTAGGGCACGACTCCTTAAAAATCGAGGTAGCGTACCGTAAATACTGTGAGCTGAATCCTGGCACGTCCAACCGGGCAGGTCCCGTGGGTAACGACGAAGCGCAGGATACGCAAGAAACAGCGACTGGGTCAGCAGTATTGGACGGACCACAGAGAGAAGTGCCTACACCAACTGCGCTAAGAACTTTAGCGCATGGCAGGAGAGAATCTGTCGAGAGATCCGAGTCATCGGACGAGAGAGACTTGGACAGCATAAATATCAGCGTAGAGGCAGTCTGTGTGAGAGGGGGTCTCTACGAGGTGGATGTCAGAGAAAAGGAATGTTATCCAGTTTACTGGAATCGTAAGTATACATTTTTATTCCGTTTATTTGTAGTCAAAGAAAATCCAGAACTTGAATTATTTCAACGAGGTTGGTTTTAACGTCTGTCGTTAAGAGCATTGTATTCAGAGGCGTCTTTGGAACATGATGGTCTTCCAAACCATTACAACCATCTGCAATGCTGTGTTTCAGTACTGAACGTTAATGTGAACTTGTGCCACTTACGACATCTCTCCCATTCATTTGATTCTGGGAACACTTTCCAGCGGAGCGTGTGCGTATTTGTGTGTCTCAAACCTAATGAATGAAGGATTAGTGTTGAGTTGCTTTGAAGTCAGACTCCCCTTCATGGCAAGCCTGTAATATGAATCACATGCACTACCGGCTTGTCATTCAGAAACTGGACTGGACGGAATGAACTGGACGTCATGGCACAGTTGTCTCCTTGCAGGCTGATGGATGAGTGGAGGTGCATTTGTGTTGTCTCACATGACTAAGGTTATTTCTAGGCTATTATATATGCTAGCTGTACTCACTGCCTCTTACTGGTGAGTTGTGCTGTTATTGTCTGCTAATCTTGAGTTGTTGGTTGTAGTCATAAGAAAGTTCACAAGGTTATGCTTGTGTCATTCAATGCCAGAATGAGTAACTTCAAATTAAGCAAGGGTCTTGGCTTTCATTTGAAACCAATTTTATGTTTCTAGGTAAAGGGGTTTTCAAATTTTGAATGTCAGTAGGCCCTCTTGTTTACAAAAAGTCCCTATGGGAGTTTACATAGGGGTCCCAAGCAAAACGCATAGACATATCTTTACAAAAATGTATATTCAAAAATCATATTTTTGGTCTTTTGACTTCAAATGTTTTGTGTAACAAGCTGAGAGATGGAGTTAGGGCTTAGATTTTTTGATTTGGGGGTATCATAAGGATGGTATCTTCATATCTTAGTTAGTTCATAGACATTTGAAATGAGCGGAAAAAAACTTAGTTCCAACCTCTGTAACTCTGTGTCCATATGTCACAGAAACATACATATTCTTCTGGAAAAAAACTTGGGGGTGTCACCTTTCCAATGGTATGAGGCACATCCCTGAGTCGTAAAAGCCTGCCTTTGAAATTCACACAATCAATCACACTTCACTCAGACCCAACTGTTGGTGTTGTGGAGTTTTTTAATGTTAGTTGGGGTAGTGATGAAATTGCTTGATGTTAGGCCTAAATACTGTCTATTTTTTGTTCATTAGTGTGCTGCTGCATTAGGTTACTTACATTCTATAAGTGAGATTAAGTTCTATGTGTGAGAGTGAGTTCTATGAGTAATTTGTACAATCCATATAGTGATGCTGTAGTTTCATGCTCACCTTACCGAGGCTGTTTCCAACAAAACAGCTCGGTAGCAATGCTGAGTCTTACCTGGCTTTGACATTACTGCTAGTGTCAACACCTGTGGATGCTGTTGTAGGCTTCTGTCTCTCCTTCTCAATAGCCTACCAGGCCTGTCTGAAACATCTATGCTACAGAGAGTCACAAAGATATGTTGGAAGCATACAGTAAAGATGCTAACACTAGGCCTAATGAATTTGATGTGCAAACTGACTTAGCGTAGCAGGTGCTTACAATAGGCCTAATGTGTTTTCTTTGCAGATTGGACTGCTGAACAACACAAGTTGTACTACAAAAGTGTAGTGTTTTTTAGGAGTGGGTGTATTCTTGTGATTTGGGTCAATTATTTACATTCATGGACAGTTGGGCGTGACGTCAGAATGTCATAAATTGTTGTGCTTTCCTGTAATTACACATGATGGAGGGTGTGTGCTTTATTGTGTGTATGTGTGTATAGCCTAGTCTGTTTATTTTAAGACTCTTGATTGCTCAGAAAGGCATTGTATGCATGTTATGTGGTTGTGTGGAATTGTACATGGAATGTTGACTTGTCCAGTGTGACGCAAATCCAGCTTGTTAACAGTTAGACAATGCACTCCATATCTGTTGTGCCAACTCATAACATTAAGACTAGCTTTTGCATTAGAGTTCTTCATGACTTTTTCAGCGCATTGGGGGGGGGGGGGGGGGAAGAGTGAAGAGAATGAGGACCTTAAAGGACCTCTTGCCACGGCTTCTCAGTCTGTGTGCACCTCTCCCTGACACCTCAGTAATGAATAATTACCAGCCCACACAAAGACCCGTCAGCCATCTAATGTCTCACCATGGCACCTAAGGGGGAAGTTTGTGGAAGGGTACAGGAGGTTGCCATGGTCGCATGGAACTCCTGCAGGGTTCTGAGTTCTCACCCCAGAGAGGGTGAAAGCAGAGCAGGAGGTGTTTGGTGACTCACTTTCTCGAGCCAAGCTCTCATACAGTGATGCCAAAGTCTGATGCCAGTCACTGAAAAGTGTATATTGTGATGTAACGCAGCACTCCTGTCAAATATGGAATTATGTACACTTGAACCCATATTAACATATGATGTTTCTTTCTCTTGGTCTGTATTTAATGATCTAGGCCTATGCTTAAACACTATGTAAAACTTATGTAAGTGAATCATGGACGCACAATCACTCTATGTAGAACCTCTGTCTAGAGCCGGTTCTCTAAGCAGTTTGGAGAGAACC
>JAGFZM010003465.1:322-17918 GCA_017657215.1 Limnothrissa miodon
GTGTGTGTGTGTGTGTGTGTGTGTGTGTAAGAGAGAGGGGGGGGGGGGGGCGTTTTTATCACGCTCCTTATCAGAGCCGGAGGTGTTTACACAGGTGTGGTGTAGTATGTGTAGTAGATGTTTGTATATATAAGTGTTTCTGTTTTCTTATATTTTGTTTTGTGAGTGTGCGCCCTCTACAGGCTGTGAGGGCGCGATCTGTTAAATTGGGTGCTCCTGGAAAGATGGGGAGGAAAGGCAGGCCAGCGGATAACGTCTTTTGACCTCAGCTCACGTCAGCTCAGCCAGCGCAGCCCCGCTGCCCCACGTCAGCTCAGCCAGCGCAGCCTGTTGGAAGCCTTTCCAAAGGACTTGAACTTGTTTTCTTTGCATCCTTTAGTTTTGTGTTTAAGGTTTTTTTTTGCAATAAATAACAGTCAACGCAAGTTATCCTCTCCGGATTTTATTGAGCTGCGAGTCATGGCCAGAAGGCAAAATCAAATACATTTGAGAAATGTTACGGATACTGACGTATCCTTGGTTCTCTGAGTGAGAAGCTGAAACATAGGAATGGATGATGCCTATCATCTCCTGCTTTTACTGAAGTCATTTTTAACCAACCCTTGAAAAGGGCAGTAAGCGCTTTGACTCGCGCAGGCAATCCTTAGACAGCCCTGCGTGACATCAGAAAGTCTATATCTAGACTGCGCTTACGCTTCAGGTCCTCTTTGCCCAGCACTAGCACGGGCGAACAGAGGCCCGAAGCGTACGTTTCGGTTTCTCACTCAGAGAACCGAGGATACGTTAGTATCCATAACGTTCTCTTTCGTTTCGAAGCCGAAACGTACAAATGGATGACTACAACCACGCCTCATGAACCCTCAGCCGAGGAGCCCGAGGCAGTCGGACCCGTTGGACCACGCTCTCCTCCACGCCTGGCGACGTCCAGCGCGTAAAAACGCGCTAAGGTATTGCTCGAGGCCCAAGAGGCACTCATTTACATTTACATTTATGCATTTAGCAGATGCTTTTATCCAAAGCGACTTAAAAAAAGAGGATAACAATCAAGCTACATAGCAGAAACCTTAAGGAGCATAGTGCTAGGGAATAGTGCTTCAGTTCATTTTAGTGCTAGGATAGAAGATGTTCTCTGAATAGCTGGGTCTTTAAGAGCTTTTTCAAGGCCTCCAGAGATGGCCCCGTTCTGATTGTTTTTGGTAGTCATTCCACCAGCGTGGGACGACACATGAGAAGAGTCTGGATTGCCTTGGGCGAGGTGCCGGGACTGCCAGTCGACAGTCATTGGAGGACTGGAGTTGTCGGGGGGTAGCCTGAGCCTTTACGAGAGCGCTTAGATAAAAAGTAAGTCAGCATCAGTGATTTGAATTTGATGCGAGCCGCCAGAGGCAACCAGTGGAGCTCGATTAGCAGAGGGGTGACATGCGTCCTCCTCGGCTGATTGAGGATGAGACGCACCACAGCATTTTGCATCATCTGAAGTGGCTTGACGGCACAGGCAGGAAGTCCTGCCAGAAGGGCATTGCAGTAGTCAAGGCGTGAGAGGACCATAGTTTGAACCAGCAATTGGGAGGCTTGTTGAGTTAGGTATGGTCTGATCTTTTTGATATTGAATAGAGCGAAGCGGCAGGCCCGGGCAACAGACGCAACATGGTCATTGAAGGTTAGCTGGTCATCAATCATAACACCTAGGTACCTGGCTACCCGTGAGGGAGCAAGAGACAAGGAGCCAGAGTTGATGCAAATGTTGTGGTGAATAGTTGGTTTAGCTGGGAGGACCAGCAGTTCGGTTTTTGAGAGGTTCAGCTGGAGATGATGGTCTTGCATCCATGCAGAGATGTCAGAGAGGCAATCTGAGATTCGTGTTTGGATGGTTGGGTCATCGGGTGAGAATGACAGATAGAGCTGGGTATCATCGGTATAGCAGTGGTTAGTGGTCAGACAGATATCCTGTATAGGGACGCCTTTCCAGAAGGCCCAGGAGGCCGCCACCCCACGGGTGGAGTGAGCTCTAACATGCGCTGGAGGGGGAACACCCGTAGTCTTGTACGCCAGCCCTATGGCCTCTGTAAGCCAGTGAGACAAGCGTTGAGTAGACAAGGCCTGACTCTTGGCACACTCACCATGGCAGACGAACAGCTGGTTTGTTTTCCTGATGCCCTGCATACGTGTCAAATAGGCACGCAGCGCTCTGACCGGACAGAGTGACGGGCACAGAACTTCCCGTCTCAGGCAGAGCTGAGAGCTCAATCACCCTTGAACGAGGGTCAGTTGACAGCACTTTAGGGCGAGAAAAGGGATTCGGGCGCAGCGTGACCTGCATGTCCCCCTGGGTAAACTCAAGACAATCAGGACTGACCGACAAGGCAGTCAGGGCAATCAAATACGTTAGAGAACCGAGGATACATCAGTATCCGTAACGTTTCTCAGAGTGAGAAGCCGAAACGTACGAATGGATGATGCCTATCATCTCCTGCTTTTACTGAAGTCATTTTTAACCAACCTTTGAAAAGGGCAGTAAGCTCTTTGACTTGCGCAGGCAATCCTTAGACAGCCCTGCATGACGTCAGAAAGTCTATCACCGTTTCTAAAAGTCGAGGAAGCATCCTTAAAGACCCACTCCAGTCATTTTTTGACACTGTATTTACGACATAATACTCGCTTTCTGTGTTTGTAATAGACCATATAGGCTAAAACGTTTGTAAATAGCCTATTGTGGCGTTGCCTACTCTGTGCAGAAGAGCTGGCAAAAAGACTCCCATAGTCTTTGTTTTAAAAAAGTTCATTCATTTTAGCTGGTCTGTGGTCAATGAGTTCTTATTTTACCTGAATGATAGAGAAGAGGTATAATGGAACGTTTAGCCTATCTGAGCATCTTCATTCACAACATTTAGCGAAAGAAGCAGAAGAGAAAAGCTGCATAGAAGTATTTGTGTTGAGGGAAAGAAAACGATTTAGGCAATGTTAACAGGTAGAGGATATAAGGAACATTTTAAGAATGACAGCAGAGGAGTTTGAGGTGCTTAGGCCTAGAAGTTGCGCCAATCAAGGAACAAAACACCAATATTAGAAAGGCTGTCAGTGGCTGTGAACGACTAGCCATAATGCTGGCCAAACTGCTCTGATTAACGTTAACTAGTTTACCATGACATAAGTGTTTCCCATAAAATGACTGACGTTGGCCCATCATAATTTAATGTTACCATACCATAGCCTAAACATGTGCACTCACACAGCGGCCATTTAAACAAAACCTGATATTTTAATCAGTTGTAACAATAAAACCTGTGCTTACCTATTCTGTGAACTCCAAATCCTTATCCTTGGCTAAGTAAGCAGTAGGCATCTGAATGTGGACAAGGCTATGGATATTTAAAAAAAAACATTACACGTCTAATCCTCAGAAATTAGAAGTCGCATGCTTCCGTTTTTTTTTTCTTTTTCATTTCTTTTCTGACCACAACAGTGGGTTTAGTTGATAAGCAGTTTAGTTTAGTGGGTTTACTCTAGTAAACCCTAGGGTTTAGTTGATAAGCATTGCTGCCAATGACTTGAATTTTGAAAAGGAGAATGTTTGCTCAGATATGCTCAAACAGCGCAATTTTTTGAGCACAATCAATCGTGAGAAGTAAAATGATTGGACCAACATATTTCCTAGTATGGCATTTATTTTTTATGACAGTCTGAATGTGAGAATAAAACCAAACAAATGAAGTAATTGCAATTATAATTTTTTTATCCAGGGTCAAACTAAGCTGCCATTTTAAATGTAGGCCAACTTAAGAAAAGGAGGAGAAACATGTCTGAAAGTCAGCTATAAAACGCGAATATAACTTCTCTCACTCGCAATCGGCGTTCTACGACCAGCCTGAAATATCAAACATGACACGATCAGGGACTTTTGGAACTTATAGTTCTGTTCGGTCACTCAATAGAATGGAACACCAGGCGTACAAATGACGACATAAAATCAAGGAATTTAATTCCGTTTTTTGAGACATAAACTGGTGAGTTGTCAGATCAATCTAAATATTCTTAGGGATGACGTTTACATTTTTTTTAAGCCCATAATATCACTTATTAAACATAAAACACACAACACAAATATGTGAAAATGCGAAAAAACATGATTTTTGCCGGAGTGGGTCTTTAACGGCTGCTTTTTCGAGGATTCCACGTCATAGGACCTCGCCGAGTACTGTTCCAATGTCAAGGACACTTCAAAATTCTACCGAGTACTGTGTCCTCCTTTTGTAGATTTTTCAAAGCTGCACTGATGGATCCTTGGCGTTGTTATAATACCCACAATGCACTTTTTTACACACGCACGGAGTAACCACAGCAAAGGAATGCCGATGAGAGATCTGCCTTGTTTATTGATATATTTGTAAAAAAAAAAAAATTGCCGTTAACTTGAATATTGTGTTTTATACAAAATTAAACAGTGTAAAACAAATTCAACAGTTGGTTATTTTCCTCTTATTTGAAATAGACTTATAATCGAGAAGATGGGTTTGGAGAAGGAAGTCACCCAATTGCAAGTCAAAAAAAAGTGGGACAACCTAAAAATGGTGAGAGAAAAAGGTGAGAGAGAAGTGGCTTAAAGGCGCTCTAAGCGATGCTGTTTCACGTCACTTCTTGTTGACGTTCGAAGTATTGTCAAACAAAATGGAGGATAGCTCCAGAGAGGGTTCAAGCGTTATAAGTTATAGCCCACTCCTCCCCCTCCCTCCCAAGCTTCCCGAAAGACTCATGAACCTTGTTGTTTATTGGCTGGAACACTGTTATGTTTCGTTTTCATTTGTTATGCTAGGTTTGCCCACTGTGTTATGTTGCCGTTTGTGGAGCCTGGGCTGTCTACAGAGACAGCGTTTTTTTTACAGTGTGTTCAGGGGACAGGTAGCTAGCATATTGTGAGGAGATGTTTGCTGTATGTAACAACACATGTTTTAGTCCTAAAAACGTGTCACATCACTTAGAGCACCTTTAATTATAATCACTAACAGTCAAGTGTTTGTTTTATTGTCATTTCAACACTATACACAGTATAAAGTTAGATGAGACAATGTGCCACTATGGATCCAAGTGGTGCTACATTGAGATAACAGTAAATAAGACATTGGGACAGGCTAGTTAAGCTACATGTACTGCACCTACTTATATATGTACTATGAATAAAGCAAGTCCTGTTTTATTTTGTTTAGTCCAGTCTCAGTGTTTAAGTGTAATCATAATGTAATATGTAATGTTGGGTGACTGGTTGCAATGTTGCTCCAATGGGGCATATTGTGAAGGTTTTTTGTTGTTGTCAGGAGTGCAAGTGTCCTGCCTCAGGACAAGGTACGGAGGATGGAAAGCCTACTGCAGGAAGTTGGCCCTGGTTTGTCCTCATGGATGAGGTACTGGGGCAGTCCGCGTCAATTTCACCCCCCCTGCCTCAATCCAGGAGGACAAACCAGGGCCAATCAATGAGGTAGAGTAAAAGGAAGATGATGAGGAGGAGGGTGGTGGCAGGGACTGCTGAGAGGCTGCTGCTGGGCTGCTGAGGAGAAAGGGAATTAAAACTAAATTAATAGAGGGCATCTGTAACCTGCTGGTGACCAACTGCAGTTTAAGTAAGGTGATTGTCTAACCTGTGCTGCTGAAGGGAATGTGTCTGCTACAGAGAGGCTTCCAGAGGGTGCTAAGAGACAGAAAACATAGTGATTGGTATGGCCTGTTCTGGTGACTGTTGAAGAGAAATGTAAGTTAAATACAGATGTTTAGTAATAAATAAATAACATGTAGGTCGGTTAGTGTATTCACCTGGACAATATAATCATGGTCAACAGGCACATCTTGCAGAAAGTTCAACGCATTGGTCAATGCATCACGCCATGTAGCTCCGCTCTAAGTCTCACCACCATCACGTTCTGGGGCATCATCTTGGGCCGGGTCCATTTCTCCCTCCACTGCTATGTCATCTCCAACCCCCAAGCAAATATTGTGGAGCACTGCACATGCAGTCACCACCTGTACAGGTTTTCAAAAAAAGAAATGTTTTAAATTATGTTATTCAAACACAGGTTGTATAAATACAAATGTAAAATATCTTAATCCAACAGAAACAACTGGTGCTTTCAGTAACTTTACCTTTGGAACAAATTCAACTTGTACTTCAAGTGCTTCTAAGAAGATGCACCTGAAGCGGGTCTTCATCATCCCAAAAGCACGCTCAATGATTATACGGCCCTGAGAATGGTGATGATTAAACCTTTGCTCTGCCATGCCTCTGACTGGCTGCTTATATGGAGTGATAAGAGCCATTGGTTCTCTGAGGCATGGGTAGCCACCATCAGCTAAAATAAAATACCCTGGTGGAAGTCCCCTTAACAAATATTGGGCTATTTCTAAGGACACGTGAATCGTGCACGCTTCCCGGGTAGCCTACATATGTGTCTAGAAACCGACCCTGATGGTCACACACAGCCTGGAGCACCACTGATGGAAATAGCTTCCTGTTGCGATAATCCTGCCCATCCGGACCACCGGGACACCTAATCCGGATGTGCGTGCCATCAATCGCACCAGCAGCCTTGACAAATGCTGGGTGGTGAGACAGCACAGCAAAACCTTCCCCTATTGTTAAAAGCTGTGTGTCTGAGGTAAATGAATGAAACGACACCTCACCGCCACTACCTCCTCCGCAATACGATGCACTATCCAATGAATTGTTGATATTGGTATATCAAATACCCGGGCAACTACTCTGTATGCTGACCCGGTGGCCAGCCAGAATAAGAAAACTAAAATTTCTAACAGTGGCCCCCAGCCATGCTGCCGCTCTGTTTGCAGGGCCCGCTGAAGAACTTCAATAGATTGCTGACTGAGGCGGATTGATCTGGCAGTAATGTCTGGCCTCTAACAAAAAGAATGTAGTGTGTAATTATTTTTTCATTTACTTGTTAATCTTTGTGATAAAACATTGCATATTTTCTATCTCCCTCCTTTAAAGTAGATTATTGTCTATTGTAAATTGGCTATTATCTTGATCATATTGTTTATTGTCCTGTTATATTTCCTGTTATAGTACCTCTTGCACTGTATGGATGTATATATGCATGTATGTATGTATACTGATGAATACATTTGTGTGTCTAAAGAGCATAACACCTACCGGAGTCCAATTACTTGTATATTTAGCCTGTAAGTATACTTGGCCAATAAAACTGATGATGATTCTGATGCTCATACTATTTATACAACTGGCAATATATTACAATGTCGCCTACTACATTGATAATATGAAGAAAGAAAAAAAAAAACGCCATGACGAGATTAAAGCTAAGGGGCCATCATACAAGATTAACAAGATTAACACTAAGGGGCCATCATACAAACTTTGAAGAAGTGACCACATTCTTGCGAAATGAAATTGTTGTTGTTGTTGAATGTACCCTTTTATTTCTCGTACATGTACAGGTCATTGTCTAAAAAGTTCATGAATATCTCTGTGAGGTTTTTGTTTGAACAGTGTATGGAAATGTGCTATGTATTATGTTAGTAATATGTAAAAAGAAAGACACAAAAACGTTGTAAATGTATTTTATTTCTGTATCATCTGTTGATGAGCCAATCAGAGTGAAGGTCAAAGGACAGGAAGCGGGGGAGATAGATAGATGTGGGGATGCGAAAAGAACTTTGGCGATTGAAGAGTGAAACACGTTCCTGTAGAGCTCCTGCAGTTGAACAAAGTAGATAAGTAGGCTATTTGACAAAGGTAGTGTTTGTGTGGCAACAGAGAGTAAAAGTGTCCGACCAAAGAAGTGTTAAGTTTGAGTGGACAACCTGAACGTTAGCTGCTAACTCAGTGGCTAGTTTGCCTGCATGGACTTTGGGCATGGGTTTGTGAAGTGTGCCTGTGACCCGCCTGTGTCAGTGACCACAGGTACCATTTGATTTTGTTTTCAGCCATTTGTTTTAGGCTATTTAGTTAACTGAGCCCATAGGTTATTATGGTGTATGTTTTCTGTTGAATTTGAATTGAATGAATGCAAAAAGTGAACTGAGTTGTAATCCTGCTCATAGACAATAAGATGACTTAAGTGTAGATATTTCAAGATATTAAGTATTTACTGAAATATCTAAGGGTAATAGTTGATTACATATTTAAAGAGGGGCTAAGCAACGTTCTTTTTTTGTCCTCTCACGAGCTCCCTTTAAAGACCGCTGTATTGCATTGTATTGCACTGCATTCTATTAGAGGCGGTCCACGGTGCTGAACATTGCAAGTGCTGTATCTACCGCTATAGGCCACGGTGGCGCATTCTACACCGTTCGTTCGCCGTGTAAAGACTCATTTTAGCATCCTAAACAGTATGAAACGGATTAATTAAATGAAAAATGTTGCATAGTGGACCTTTAAGTAAAACATTACCTTTGGAAAGGAGAGTAAATAAATGCAGAAACAAGTAAGTTAAAGTGAGTTTATTAGTTAAAAGTGTACATACATATTGTGGATAGAAAAGAGAACTCAGGTTAGCCACCTCTCACTATAGCCTCATACACTAGAGAGGCGCTACATACGTCTACAGCCTACAGTAGCCTTCAGAAGTGACACGAGCCTTGACATTTTGCACTACTTGTTACATTTCCAGCTGCTGTAGCTTTCACACAGCAACTACGTAACATACTACCCTATAGATGCTCTTTAAATGGTAAAAGTACGCCTATTGTAAAAACACGATGAATTCCTGAGTGGTTAATGAATGTTTTCCTGTTATGAAAATAAAAACAGGTAGGGTCGTTTTGTTTCGTTACAACAACTTACTATTCTTACAAGCCTACCTTGCCATAACGTTGGTAACAGAGACGCCTGCAGTATAACCACCTCCATCTCCTCCTTCTCAGTCGTGTGGTCTCCTCCCAATGTTGTTGGTCTTGTTCTTGTTGTCTTTCTTGTAGTTAGAGATACTCCTCCAACATTGCACCACAATAAAAATACTACTAAAATATCACCCGCGTCCATCGTCGAGAAGAATCGCACAGACTACCAGAGGCAGAACCGGGCAGAACTGTGACAACATTTGTCACTCTAGAATCTTTGATATTTATACACTTCCAAGCCTGTCCCATTGTGCGCGATTCGAATGCTACTGAGGTGTGAGACCTCTCGCCTCCCTTGTGCGCTGCTTCCAAGGTGAGTGTTCTACCAAGGTAGCATTCTCGACTTTGAGAAACAGTGTATATCTAGACTGCGCTTACGCTTCAGGTCCTCTTTGCCCAGCACTAGCACGGGCAAACTGAGGCCCGAAGCGTACGCTTTGGCCGAGGATACGTCAGTATCCGTAACATTCTCTTTTGTTTCAAAGCCAAAACGTACAAATGGATCACTACAACCAAGCCTTATGAGCCCTCAGCCTCAGGCACGCAGCGCTCTGACCGGACACAGAGTGATGGGCACAGAACCTCTCGTCTCAGGCAGAGCTGAGAGCTCAATGACCCTCGAACAAGGGTCAGTTGACAGCACTCTAGGGCGAGAAAAGGGATTTGGGTGCAGCGTAACCCGCGCGTCCCCCTGAGTAAACTCAAGACAATCAGGACTGACCGACAAGGCAGGATTTTTTTTCTAAACAGTTCTATCGTCAACAGTCGTCATCAGTGGTCTAAAAGCTAGACGTTTGATCTGCCACTAAATGTCCAATGAGGCTTGAGCTGTGCTTCAAATGGCCCCGCCCCTTTTGGGGCGATTTCAGTCAGGTTGAAATCGCCCCAAACATGGATAGCTGTTTGACAATGTCTGCTTTGGGGAGAGTCAACATTGCTGCTTTATAATGTGAAAATGTTAAGTGCTGAGCATTCAGGTGAGGTGAGACACAAAGTCTAACTTAAAAATGGGCAGGGATAGCCAAGTCTTCAGTGTTTAAGTGGGTATACTGAAATCTTTGCACTATAAGTGGAAAAATTGCACATACCTGTGCATCACATACAGTACTGTACACAGCCTAACAAACACATTGGTCTGTTTGCCTTCAGGGACTCCTCTCAACAGCAGCTGCAAGAAGCAACAGGAACCACAAGACCCAGAATGGCTTTGGGAGAAGAGGAGAAGCAGAGGCTGTCTGAAGAGGTCTGCGACACCATCCTGGCTCACACCAAAGCAAGGTTCTCTTTCACTGGCTACCTTGTGAGTGCTACCTTACTGCAAGCAGATATGTTTGAAAGGTACTGCTTTTCATTTCCTGATGAGGCACTGAATGCCACTGTGAAGTCATACCCCATGCTGAACAAGGCAATATGGTTGTTCATTTTTACAAATCTATACAAATGGCCAGAATATGGTTGTTCATTTTTTTTCCAAATATACACATGACCAGAAGATGGTTGTTCATATTTACAAAACCATACAAATAGCTGTTCATTCACTTCTTTTGGACAACTTTACTTTGCTTTTATTAAGTAGCACTTTGGTGATATCTTACATTCCAGAAAATGAAGTTCTAAAGATCCACTTCTCTCAACAATTTGTCTACTTGTTATTGCCATGCTGCTACTATTTAGTGTTTAAAGTGTGCACTTCCCTTTACTCTAAAAGATTGTTAGGCTGTACTACCTTTGAAATGTAGTGGTAAAATGTCTTGCTTGATCCTGCAATCTGAACAAATACCAAGATGCTGTATTTATAGCTGATTACACATTTGTTTCTGGAAATGCAGATTGTTTATGCAGTGTTGAGGGATGTGATGTGAAACACCCTTGGTTATTTGTATTTTTATGTACCACTGTGATAACTTATTTTGCTTTTGTAAGCCAATACTTTCAAGATCAGTCAATAAATGCTTCTTGTATTGATTTATATGATGCACTCGTCTTTATGTTGTTGCTTGACTACCCCAGACAACATTGAATTAATGTAGCCTAAGTAATGAGTAAGTGGAATAATTCATTCTGGAGCCAGCTGGACAGTAGTGTGTGAGGCCGAATAGCACTCACGCGTAGCTGACGAGCTATGCGCATCACACGCGGTGCCGTGAAAGGTAGCCGACCAGGAACGCATTTCAGCCAAGGGACCGCTGACAGAGGAGCGCATGGGGGCTCTCCTGAGAGTGCGTCACTAGCAGCGCCCGTGCGGGCGGACTGCTCTGAACGCACGTCAGCGATGAAGCAACTGAAAGAGGCGGAGAGGGCGTCCTCGAGCGGCCAACGCCTCCGATGCGTCACCCGTCGTTTGCCCGTAAGCAGACAAACTGGCGAACGCGTCAGTCTGAACGGGGGGGAAACGTTGTTGACACTCTGTGAAAAACCCATGATGGCGCCGCACGCTTGTGGCATCACAAGCGTGCAAGCAGGAGCCCTGGTGCGCCTCAGTGCGGGCAGACAGACAGAGGGGGGTCCGCCGTCCAAAGCCGGAGCTCATTGTCAAACATTGCCCTGTAAGGGTGGGAGCGTGTGTGCGGTGTGATTGTGAACAAGGCAAACGCAGCGCCTTTGGGGGCGTGGGATCAGAGAGGACCGCCGAAGCGGGGGAACACGATCTGAGCTGGGGACTGCAGAGCGGAGACACGTGCCTTTTGGAGCACACAGGAGCAGAGAGGTGGGCGGGCTGGAGCCGCGCGGCGTCATCCGCTGCACACACGCGGGCGCATCAGGAGCGCTGCTGTTGCCACTGGCGAGGCTCCCGACTCGACGGGCGCGTGAACGCGGGCGCATCAGGAGCGCAGCAGTGGCCACGAGAGCGAGATCGCCGCCAAGACTGACGACGGTCCGTTGCTGGCTGAGGCGCAGGCTTAGCCGTCTCGGTCTTGCTCTTCTTCTGCGCTTTGGGAGAACTGCCTGCAGGGCCTGAGCCGCCGACTTGGTGTTCTCCAAGCGCTCGCGCTGGAACTCCTGCGTCTGGCCGAACAAGACCTCTGAGGAGACTGGCGCATCCAAGAGAGACCGTTTCTCCTTCTCAGCCATTGAAGAGAGGTTCAGCCAAAGATGGCGGTCAACGGCACGTCTCCTTCTCCCCACACCTCCGGGTGTGCCCCGACGCCTCCGTACTTGGCTGAGCCGCCCGGAGCCTCCGCCGCTTCGGCTAGATCCTCGGGGCCTGCTGCCAGCCACCTAGCTGCTAGTCAGCTGCCCACTAGCTGGCTCCATTGGGGCCTTAGTCTTGTGATTTCGGTTTAAATATTTGGCTAGGGGAAATTAAGCATGTCTATACGTGTTCATGAGAAATTTGGTGATGATTGATCGCTATTTTGGTACATTAAGGCTTAAGCTACGTTAAGATTTTTCATTGTAATGGGCGCCAATGGAGAAGAAATCGTTTAACGTCTATATCATCTATAATATTGGGATTTCGGTTTTGATCTTTGGAGAGGTAAAAGAAGACCTAAATAGAGATGTTCATGAGAAATTTGGTAATGACTGACCGCTGTTTTAGCACATTAAGCTACATTAAGCTTTTTCAGGTTAGACATAGCCTACCTCATTCTCCCCTTTCTGACTGAGTCAACCCCTCCCCCTTCCCCCACCCCTCCCCTTAGCCCCCTCTCTACGAGTGCAAATCGGTTTTGTGACATGCTCATCGCAAGATTTGTAGCAAAAGTCAAGGCGCGCAGATTTGAATCTGCTGGGACACATTTGAGAAGTTGCAGACGCAGATTTGTAGTTGTATCTGTCATTATGAATGTACATGTCACTCTATTCATGCAAATATCAATCTACACATCTATTAATGTTTTTCTCCGTGTGTGTGAATATTTTCCACAGGTGAAAATTTCAATCTGCAAGTTCACACATTTTTTTTCACGCACTCGTGTGTTTTTTTTCACCGTGACTGCAAATTTAACACGCATGTATATTAAAATAGGCATTTACAAGTTCAAATATTTGTTCGCATTCTCACATTATATTCTACAAGTCCTCAAATCGAATCTACACACTTGTGCATTTGGAACATATCTACCTTCATAGATCTAAACATAGTCATACCGGCATGTCGGCACACGTTGTTAAAGGGAGGAATTATGTTTAGATTTGCGTTTTTTACGTGACATGCTTGGATGTATACATCGATTTTTCAGGTAAAGTATTTTGGTTAGAAGAAAAAGGACTATATTTTGCAAGCATGGATACCTTGCGAGCTGTACAAAAAGTCCTGTGTCATAAGATGATCGTTGTGGAAAAGAGAAGGCTTTGAAGGTATGTTGTTAGGCTTACGTTAGCTGAGGAGCTAACTGAGCTAACGGCTAGTACTATTATGGCTATAAGCATCCATTTGATTCGTGACAGGTCTTGAATGAATCAGGGCTATCTAAAATTTCTAGCGGTGTATGGCATGATTATATATCTTAACAGGATGGAGTTCTAGTACTTTAACGAAAGTGTCGTCACGTCAGAATCCCCTACCCCTTGACCATAGGCGGTACAGCGTGTCCTGCTAAAAACAAAACCTATCTTGTCCCCCGGAACATTCCAGAGATCTGAGGACATGGCTGACCTCTTCTGGCATAGGTGGGCCAGAGAATACCTGTCCCTATTACAGGAAAGGCAGAAGTGGACTGCTGTAAAGATATATATAAACGTCGGAGACATTGTCCTGGTTGTTGACCCCATTGCTCCTCGGGGATCCAGGCCATTGGGAAGAGTGCTGGAGACTAAACCAGATGCAAGAGGTCTGGTACGATCAATGACAAGACTTCAACTCTTGAAAGGCCCATCACTAAGCTGTGCTGAATCCTGGAGACTGAAGGGTGACTGATGTCTCAGACCTTAAGGAAAGTAATGTATAGTATTGTATAGTATGTATAGTATAGTATGTAAGTAATTTTTGGTTTTACAGATTATTGCTATATTATTTACTAACTTTACCAAGAAAAACTTCACCCTAGCATTTATCATTGTTTATTTTATGGCTCCTATTTCTAAATTTAGAATTGGTTCCATAGAGAACAATTAGGGGCCAGTGTGTTGGAGCCGTACTGAAGTGTTTCTGTTTTCTGAGTGTGGCTTAGTCTATTGTTAAAGGGACTCAATTCAATAAATATCTCGCTATAAACTAGTTGCACCAAAATCACTCTACACATACAATTTAATACATTTCTTATACTATAAATTGTCCCACTAAAAAAAAAAATGTCAATAATTAATTACAGTTACTATCTATAGTAGTATTCTGTGCAAACCTGCCCATCGGCTTTGAAAAATAAAGTCTGCACTTTCACGTCCTCAGCTAACCTGAACAACAAACAAGTGTTAAAACAATGGGGAAGGCTCTGCCTTCAATGTTAATGTAAACCCTGGTTAGAGAAGAATTAAAAATTGGATAGGAAGATATGACACAGTTTCAGTGTTAAACTAAATAATTGCCGCCTGAGGCCGAAAAATCATAGTTCGCAACATACTGAAAAAAGAACTGAAATAGTTCATTTTTTGGAGCTGTGAACTTTTAAAATTATGAACTATGACCTGAACAAGTCCATATTAAAATTTGTGAACTATGAACTGAACTAGTTCATGTAAAACGTGAACTTTCCCAACACTGATTATAGGAGGACAATAGGAGAAACTACAAACTGTTTCGGCCATTACAGTATGTGTGTGTGTAGTATGGGATTTGTATGTGTGTGTGTGAGAGAGAGTGAGTGAGTGAGTGTGTGTATGCTCGTGTTTGGTAACGCTGGCCCTGAAACTATGTAGTGGAGATGGATCCCAGTGATGTGTGTGTGTGTGTGCTGGCCCTAAAACTAGGTAGGTGAGATAGATCCCAACACTTGCCTCTATTTCTGGAGCTGTGGTCTTGCTTGAGTAAATTTGACGCCTTTAAACTGGACACCTGCTTCAGAAGCTTTAGGGGGGCAGGATGGGTGGGGGTGGTTGGAGATCTTTGGTTGGCTTTGGGAAATTAAAGTCGAGGGAAAACTGAGTGTTGGTTGTGTCGGTTTTGGGTGTTGGAGACGCCTGGGGGTCGCTTTGGTTAATTTTAGGCCTCATGGTGGTGAGACTAAGGCTACGTTTACACATACCTGGGTATTTTGATAAACGAATATTTTCTTCCCTCCGTTTTCCAAAATAATTGCGTGCATACACCATCGTTTTCAAAAAAGTTTCTGTTTACATTAAGCTGCATAAATATGTTGTCGAGAGCCGTCATTCCTACGTTAAGCCTATGGGCTGCAGTGTAGGAAGAAGGAGAAAGCCATACATGCCAATCAGAAGCCTCACGCCATTCCTCCGGGACAACCACCTCATTTTCAAAGTTCTCCCACCAGACAGCAGTCCACCCAGGTCGGAACCAAAAACTACGCTTTATCTGTTTTTCACAGTTTACACGCAAACGTGAATACGGAGTTTTCCAAAATCTCCACTTTTGCCGGAGTTTTCAGAAAGAATCGTTTTCAGAGGTGACATCTCCGTTTGTGTGTAAATGAAAGGCGCAAACGAAGGGGAAAGTGTCCGTTTTTAAGAGAAAACGTATATGTGTAAACAGGGTCTAAAACAGGTCGGAGGCCACAGAGGGCTGAGTGGAGAAAAATGGCTGCTATTGACAGAAACACTGTAGAGCAGATCACCACTGTGTCTGAATACACATTTAAAGCATCATTTGTGTAACAGTACTGTTTTAAAGCATCATTTGTGTCTTTCTACTCTCCAAATAAAAAGAGCCCTACGTCGGGAGCCTTTTTGACAGCTGACCAATGAACGAGAGTTTTTGTCATAGTAAAAGCTCTGGCCGAAGTTCTTCATTCAGAAAAAAATGGTGGCTGCTGCTGTCCCTGGTTGCTATCATGCACCCACAAACAGGAATGTTTGTTACCATTCTTGTCGTTATTTAATGCCAAAATAAGGGCTAGTTTTCTTACCTTACACATTGTAACAATAATAACAGCTGCTAGTTGACACTGATACAAGTTTAGCTCCTATTACGTCTAAAACGTCTCTGGTTTAGCCTCTTTACCTAGCCCAGCCTATTGTGCTTTAGAATGAACTGTCATCATGGGAATAATATAAAATAAACGCTGTTCGCAAAAAACTGTTCTGGGGAAAAAAACACCCTTTTGGCTTTTTATCCTTTAAAAAAAATGCCCTGGTTAGGTGTTTTCAGTAATTGAAAAACGGCCGGTGTGAACATCTCTCTTTCTATGATATAGGTCACACACTTGTTAATCTCCAACACACACACACTCACACACACAGACACACACACCACGTGCTCCCCTTCCTCCCCACCCCAACACACCTATACCCACATACACATACACACACACACATACACACAGAAAGGCACACACACCAACCAATATACCCACCACACACACACAATGACACCACATGCATACACTGACACACACACACACCAACCAGGGCACCTCCACCCCATACACCCACCACACACTGACACAACCACTAACCAGTGCCCTCCTCAATACACACACACAGACACACACATGCTCCTCCCCTAAGCCCCGACCACCTCAGCCCTCAGTCTGCTGCTGGGAGAAAGGAAACGTCCGAAGGATTTACTGTTGGGTCCTGACTTGTACACATTCCTGGTGCTGTTTTTCTCCCCGCACTGTGTGTGTGTATGTATGTATGTATGTGTGTGTGTGTGTTGTGTTGTTTTTTCTTCCCACAAAGTGTGTGTGTGTATGTGTATGTATATGTGTGCATGTGTGTTTGTCTGTGTGCTTGTATATATCCTGCATGTGTGTGTGAGTCTGTCTGTGTGTGTGTGTGTTGTGTGTGTGGTGCTGTTTTTCTCCCTGTGGCCCCTGGCCATTCCACAGACCTCTAAAACAACAGCCTGTCAGCCTGGGACAGCTGGCTTCAAACAGCTTCTACCACACAAGTACAGTGGGGTTCCCACACACATGACACACTCACACAGTGTATGTGTGTGTGTGTGTGTGTGTCTATCCATCTCTTTCTCTCTCTTCCTTTCTCTGTGGTCTGTGTGAGAGTTTGTGTGTGTTTGTTAATGTGTACATCTGTAAAGTAAGGGCAGTGTGGTTTGCTGTATGGTGTGTGTGTGTGTGTGTGTGAAAGAGAGAGAAATACTATTTTGATTTTGCCATTTGAAATACTATTTTGATTTTGCCATTGTGTGCTTACAGGATAGGCCAGTGTGGGTGTGTAAGTGTATATGTATGTGTGTTTGTGTGTGTCTGGGAGGGTGAAAGTGTGTGTGCATGTGTCTGTGTGTGTGTGTGTGTATGTGTGCTGTGCTGTTGTATTTGCATGTTGGCATTATTATTAGGATCTTTGTGTGCTCTGCATTTAGTCTGAACACAACTACTACCTACAGTCCCTGCAAAGTATGCTTGTGTGTGTGTGAGAGAGAGAGAATGTGACTACAGTATATGTGTGAGTGTGTAAGTGCATGCATTTGTGTTCGAGCAATTGAACAAAACAAGAGTGTGCAGTTGAACCTTAGCTAAACAAGAGAATGAGTGTGTGAGTGTGTGTGTGTGGCTGCCAAACTCCTCCTTCCTATTTAAAACCCAGGTGGTCAGGTAGCTTTGAAGCCAAAGCTCCTTATGATTCGTCTAATCTACCAGGTGTGTGGGTGTGTGTGTGTGTTTGAAGGCAAGGCTCCCTATGATTCGTCTCGGCCACCAGGTGTGTGTGGGGACAG
>JAGFZM010003466.1:322-17933 GCA_017657215.1 Limnothrissa miodon
GTGTGTGTGTGTGTGTGTGTGTGTGTGTAAGAGAGAGGGGGGGGGGGGGGCGTTTTTATCACGCTCCTTATCAGAGCCGGAGGTGTTTACACAGGTGTGGTGTAGTATGTGTAGTAGATGTTTGTATATATAAGTGTTTCTGTTTTCTTATATTTTGTTTTGTGAGTGTGCGCCCTCTACAGGCTGTGAGGGCGCGATCTGTTAAATTGGGTGCTCCTGGAAAGATGGGGAGGAAAGGCAGGCCAGCGGATAACGTCTTTTGACCTCAGCTCACGTCAGCTCAGCCAGCGCAGCCCCGCTGCCCCACGTCAGCTCAGCCAGCGCAGCCTGTTGGAAGCCTTTCCAAAGGACTTGAACTTGTTTTCTTTGCATCCTTTAGTTTTGTGTTTAAGGTTTTTTTTTGCAATAAATAACAGTCAACGCAAGTTATCCTCTCCGGATTTTATTGAGCTGCGAGTCATGGCCAGAAGGCAAAATCAAATACATTTGAGAAATGTTACGGATACTGACGTATCCTTGGTTCTCTGAGTGAGAAGCCGAAACATAGGAATGGATGATGCCTATCATCTCCTGCTTTTACTGAAGTCATTTTTAACCAACCCTTGAAAAGGGCAGTAAGCGCTTTGACTCGCGCAGGCAATCCTTAGACAGCCCTGCGTGACATCAGAAAGTCTATATCTAGACTGCGCTTACGCTTCAGGTCCTCTTTGCCCAGCACTAGCACGGGCGAACAGAGGCCCGAAGCGTACGTTTCGGTTTCTCACTCAGAGAACCGAGGATACGTTAGGATCCATAACGTTCTCTTTCGTTTCGAAGCCGAAACGTACAAATGGATGACTACAACCACGCCTCATGAACCCTCAGCCGAGGAGCCCGAGGCAGTCGGACCCGTTGGACCACGCTCTCCTCCACGCCTGGCGACGTCCAGCGCGTAAAAACGCGCTAAGGTATTGCTCGAGGCCCAAGAGGCACTCATTTACATTTACATTTATGCATTTAGCAGACGCTTTTATCCAAAGCGACTTAAAAAAAGAGGATAACAATCAAGCTACATAGCAGAAACCTTAAGGAGCATAGTGCTAGGGAATAGTGCTTCAGTTCATTTTAGTGCTAGGATAGAAGATGTTCTCTGAATAGCTGGGTCTTTAAGAGCTTTTTCAAGGCCTCCAGAGATGGCCCCGTTCTGATTGTTTTTGGTAGTCATTCCACCAGCGTGGGACAACACATGAGAAGAGTCTGGATTGCCTTGGGCGAGGTGCCGGGACTGCCAGTCGACAGTCATTGGAGGACTGGAGTTGTCGGGGGGGGGCCTGAGCCTTTACGAGAGCGCTTAGATAAAAAGTAAGTCAGCATCAGTGATTTGAATTTGATGCGAGCCGCCAGAGGCAACCAGTGGAGCTCGATTAGCAGAGGGGTGACATGCGTCCTCCTCGGCTGATTGAGGATGAGACGCACCACAGCATTTTGCATCATCTGAAGTGGCTTGACGGCACAGGCAGGAAGTCCTGCCAGAAGGGCATTGCAGTAGTCAAGGCGTGAGAGGACCATAGTTTGAACCAGCAATTGGGAGGCTTGTTGAGTTAGGTATGGTCTGATCTTTTTGATATTGAATAGAGCGAAGCGGCAGGCCCGGGCAACAGACGCAACATGGTCATTGAAGGTTAGCTGGTCATCAATCATAACACCTAGGTACCTGGCTACCCGTGAGGGAGCAAGAGACAAGGAGCCAGAGTTGATGCAAATGTTGTGGTGAATAGTTGGTTTAGCTGGGAGGACCAGCAGTTCGGTTTTTGAGAGGTTCAGCTGGAGATGATGGTCTTGCATCCATGCAGAGATGTCAGAGAGGCAATCTGAGATTCGTGTTTGGATGGTTGGGTCATCGGGTGAGAATGACAGATAGAGCTGGGTATCATCGGTATAGCAGTGGTTAGTGGTCAGACAGATATCCTGTATAGGGACGCCTTTCCAGAAGGCCCAGGAGGCCGCCACCCCACGGGTGGAGTGAGCTCTAACATGCGCTGGAGGGGGAACACCCGTAGCCTTGTACGCCAGCCCTATGGCCTCTGTAAGCCAGTGAGACAAGCGTTGAGTAGACAAGGCCTGACTCTTGGCACACTCACCATGGCAGACGAACAGCTGGTTTGTTTTCCTGATGCCCTGCATACGTGTCAAATAGGCACGCAGCGCTCTGACCGGACAGAGTGACGGGCACAGAACTTCCCGTCTCAGGCAGAGCTGAGAGCTCAATCACCCTTGAACGAGGGTCAGTTGACAGCACTTTAGGGCGAGAAAAGGGATTCGGGCGCAGCGTGACCTGCATGTCCCCCTGGGTAAACTCAAGACAATCAGGACTGACCGACAAGGCAGTCAGGGCAATCAAATACGTTAGAGAACCGAGGATACATCAGTATCCGTAACGTTTCTCAGAGTGAGAAGCCGAAACGTACGAATGGATGATGCCTATCATCTCCTGCTTTTACTGAAGTCATTTTTAACCAACCTTTGAAAAGGGCAGTAAGCTCTTTGACTTGCGCAGGCAATCCTTAGACAGCCCTGCATGACGTCAGAAAGTCTATCACCGTTTCTAAAAGTCGAGGAAGCATCCTTAAAGACCCACTCCAGTCATTTTTTGACACTGTATTTACGACATAATACTCGCTTTCTGTGTTTGTAATAGACCATATAGGCTAAAACGTTTGTAAATAGCCTATTGTGGCGTTGCCTACTCTGTGCAGAAGAGCTGGCAAAAAGACTCCCATAGTCTTTGTTTTAAAAAAGTTCATTCATTTTAGCTGGTCTGTGGTCAATGAGTTCTTATTTTACCTGAATGATAGAGAAGAGGTATAATGGAACGTTTAGCCTATCTGAGCATCTTCATTCACAACATTTAGCGAAAGAAGCAGAAGAGAAAAGCTGCATAGAAGTATTTGTGTTGAGGGAAAGAAAACGATTTAGGCAATGTTAACAGGTAGAGGATATAAGGAACATTTTAAGAATGACAGCAGAGGAGTTTGAGGTGCTTAGGCCTAGAAGTTGCGCCAATCAAGGAACAAAACACCAATATTAGAAAGGCTGTCAGTGGCTGTGAACGACTAGCCATAATGCTGGCCAAACTGCTCTGATTAACGTTAACTAGTTTACCATGACATAAGTGTTTCCCATAAAATGACTGACGTTGGCCCATCATAATTTAATGTTACCATACCATAGCCTAAACATGTGCACTCACACAGCGGCCATTTAAACAAAACCTGATATTTTAATCAGTTGTAACAATAAAACCTGTGCTTACCTATTCTGTGAACTTCAAATCCTTATCCTTGGCTAAGTAAGCAGTAGGCATCTGAATGTGGACAAGGCTATGGATATTTAAAAAAAAACATTACACGTCTAATCCTCAGAAATTAGAAGTCGCATGCTTCCGTTTTTTTTTCTTTTTCATTTCTTTTCTGACCACAACAGTGGGTTTAGTTGATAAGCAGTTTAGTTTAGTGGGTTTACTCTAGTAAACCCTAGGGTTTAGTTGATAAGCATTGCTGCCAATGACTTGAATTTTGAAAAGGAGAATGTTTGCTCAGATATGCTCAAACAGCGCAATTTTTTGAGCACAATCAATCGTGAGAAGTAAAATGATTGGACCAACATATTTCCTAGTATGGCATTTATTTTTTATGACAGTCTGAATGTGAGAATAAAACCAAACAAATGAAGTAATTGCAATTATTATTTTTTTATCCAGGGTCAAACTAAGCTGCCATTTTAAATGTAGGCCAACTTAAGAAAAGGAGGAGAAACATGTCTGAAAGTCAGCTATAAAACGCGAATATAACTTCTCTCACTCGCAATCGGCGTTCTACGACCAGCCTGAAATATCAAACATGACACGATCAGGGACTTTTGGAACTTATAGTTCTGTTCGGTCACTCAATAGAATGGAACACCAGGCGTACAAATGACGACATAAAATCAAGGAATTTAATTCCGTTTTTTGAGACATAAACTGGTGAGTTGTCAGATCAATCTAAATATTCTTAGGGATGACGTTTACATTTTTTTTAAGCCCATAATATCACTTATTAAACATAAAACACACAACACAAATATGTGAAAATGCGAAAAAACATGATTTTTGCCGGAGTGGGTCTTTAACGGCTGCTTTTTCGAGGATTCCACGTCATAGGACCTCGCCGAGTACTGTTCCAATGTCAAGGACACTTCAAAATTCTACCGAGTACTGTGTCCTCCTTTTGTAGATTTTTCAAAGCTGCACTGGTGGATCCTTGGCGTTGTTATAATACCCACAATGCACTTTTTTACACACGCACGGAGTAACCACAGCAAAGGAATGCCGATGAGAGATCTGCCTTGTTTATTGATATATTTGTAAAAAAAAAAAAAAATTGCCGTTAACTTGAATATTGTGTTTTATACAAAATTAAACAGTGTAAAACAAATTCAACAGTTGGTTATTTTCCTCTTATTTGAAATAGACTTATAATCGAGAAGATGGGTTTGGAGAAGGAAGTCACCCAATTGCAAGTCAAAAAAAAGTGGGACAACCTAAAAATGGTGAGAGAAAAAGGTGAGAGAGAAGTGGCTTAAAGGCGCTCTAAGCGATGCTGTTTCACGTCACTTCTTGTTGACGTTCGAAGTATTGTCAAACAAAATGGAGGATAGCTCCAGAGAGGGTTCAAGCGTTATAAGTTATAGCCCACTCCTCCCCCTCCCTCCCAAGCTTCCCGAAAGACTCATGAACCTTGTTGTTTATTGGCTGGAACACTGTTATGTTTCGTTTTCATTTGTTATGCTAGGTTTGCCCACTGTGTTATGTTGCCGTTTGTGGAGCCTGGGCTGTCTACAGAGACAGCGTTTTTTTTACAGTGTGTTCAGGGGACAGGTAGCTAGCATATTGTGAGGAGATGTTTGCTGTATGTAACAACACATGTTTTAGTCCTAAAAACGTGTCACATCACTTAGAGCACCTTTAATTATAATCACTAACAGTCAAGTGTTTGTTTTATTGTCATTTCAACACTATACACAGTATAAAGTTAGATGAGACAATGTGCCACTATGGATCCAAGTGGTGCTACATTGAGATAACAGTAAATAAGACATTGGGACAGGCTAGTTAAGCTACATGTACTGCACCTACTTATATATGTACTATGAATAAAGCAAGTCCTGTTTTATTTTGTTTAGTCCAGTCTCAGTGTTTAAGTGTAATCATAATGTAATATGTAATGTTGGGTGACTGGTTGCAATGTTGCTCCAATGGGGCATATTGTGAAGGTTTTTTGTTGTTGTCAGGAGTGCAAGTGTCCTGCCTCAGGACAAGGTACGGAGGATGGAAAGCCTACTGCAGGAAGTTGGCCCTGGTTTGTCCTCATGGATGAGGTACTGGGGCAGTCCGCGTCAATTTCACCCCCCCTGCCTCAATCCAGGAGGACAAACCAGGGCCAATCAATGAGGTAGAGTAAAAGGAAGATGATGAGGAGGAGGGTGGTGGCAGGGACTGCTGAGAGGCTGCTGCTGGGCTGCTGAGGAGAAAGGGAATTAAAACTAAATTAATAGAGGGCATCTGTAACCTGCTGGTGACCAACTGCAGTTTAAGTAAGGTGATTGTCTAACCTGTGCTGCTGAAGGGAATGTGTCTGCTACAGAGAGGCTTCCAGAGGGTGCTAAGAGACAGAAAACATAGTGATTGGTATGGCCTGTTCTGGTGACTGTTGAAGAGAAATGTAAGTTAAATACAGATGTTTAGTAATAAATAAATAACATGTAGGTCGGTTAGTGTATTCACCTGGACAATATAATCATGGTCAACAGGCACATCTTGCAGAAAGTTCAACGCATTGGTCAATGCATCACGCCATGTAGCTCCGCTCTAAGTCTCACCACCATCACGTTCTGGGGCATCATCTTGGGCCGGGTCCATTTCTCCCTCCACTGCTATGTCATCTCCAACCCCCAAGCAAATATTGTGGAGCACTGCACATGCAGTCACCACCTGTACAGGTTTTCAAAAAAAGAAATGTTTTAAATTATGTTATTCAAACACAGGTTGTATAAATACAAATGTAAAATATCTTAATCCAACAGAAACAACTGGTGCTTTCAGTAACTTTACCTTTGGAACAAATTCAACTTGTACTTCAAGTGCTTCTAAGAAGATGCACCTGAAGCGGGTCTTCATCATCCCAAAAGCACGCTCAATGATTATACGGCCCTGAGAATGGTGATGATTAAACCTTTGCTCTGCCATGCCTCTGACTGGCTGCTTATATGGAGTGATAAGAGCCATTGGTTCTCTGAGGCATGGGTAGCCACCATCAGCTAAAATAAAATACCCTGGTGGAAGTCCCCTTAACAAATATTGGGCTATTTCTAAGGACACGTGAATCGTGCACGCTTCCCGGGTAGCCTACATATGTGTCTAGAAACCGACCCTGATGGTCACACACAGCCTGGAGCACCACTGATGGAAATAGCTTCCTGTTGCGATAATCCTGCCCATCCGGACCACCGGGACACCTAATCCGGATGTGCGTGCCATCAATCGCACCAGCAGCCTTGACAAATGCTGGGTGGTGAGACAGCACAGCAAAACCTTCCCCTATTGTTAAAAGCTGTGTGTCTGAGGTAAATGAATGAAACGACACCTCACCGCCACTACCTCCTCCGCAATACGATGCACTATCCGATGAATTGTTGATATTGGTATATCAAATACCCGGGCAACTACTCTGTATGCTGACCCGGTGGCCAGCCAGAATAAGAAAACTAAAATTTCTAACAGTGGCCCCCAGCCATGCTGCCGCTCTGTTTGCAGGGCCCGCTGAAGAACTTCAATAGATTGCTGACTGAGGCGGATTGATCTGGCAGTAATGTCTGGCCTCTAACAAAAAGAATGTAGTGTGTAATTATTTTTTCATTTACTTGTTAATCTTTGTGATAAAACATTGCATATTTTCTATCTCCCTCCTTTAAAGTAGATTATTGTCTATTGTAAATTGGCTATTATCTTGATCATATTGTTTATTGTCCTGTTATATTTCCTGTTATAGTACCTCTTGCACTGTATGTATGTATATATGCATGTATGTATGTATACTGATGAATACATTTGTGTGTCTAAAGAGCATAACACCTACCGGAGTCCAATTACTTGTATATTTAGCCTGTAAGTATACTTGGCCAATAAAACTGATGATGATTCTGATGCTCATACTATTTATACAACTGGCAATATATTACAATGTCGCCTACTACATTGATAATATGAAGAAAGAAAAAAAAAAACGCCATGACGAGATTAAAGCTAAGGGGCCATCATACAAGATTAACAAGATTAACACTAAGGGGCCATCATACAAACTTTGAAGAAGTGACCACATTCTTGCGAAATGAAATTGTTGTTGTTGTTGAATGTACCCTTTTATTTCTCGTACATGTACAGGTCATTGTCTAAAAAGTTCATGAATATCTCTGTGAGGTTTTTGTTTGAACAGTGTATGGAAATGTGCTATGTATTATGTTAGTAATATGTAAAAAGAAAGACACAAAAACGTTGTAAATGTATTTTATTTCTGTATCATCTGTTGATGAGCCAATCAGAGTGAAGGTCAAAGGACAGGAAGCGGGGGAGATAGATAGATGTGGGGATGCGAAAAGAACTTTGGCGATTGAAGAGTGAAACACGTTCCTGTAGAGCTCCTGCAGTTGAACAAAGTAGATAAGTAGGCTATTTGACAAAGGTAGTGTTTGTGTGGCAACAGAGAGTAAAAGTGTCCGACCAAAGAAGTGTTAAGTTTGAGTGGACAACCTGAACGTTAGCTGCTAACTCAGTGGCTAGTTTGCCTGCATGGACTTTGGGCATGGGTTTGTGAAGTGTGCCTGTGACCCGCCTGTGTCAGTGACCACAGGTACCATTTGATTTTGTTTTCAGCCATTTGTTTTAGGCTATTTAGTTAACTGAGCCCATAGGTTATTATGGTGTATGTTTTCTGTTGAATTTGAATTGAATGAATGCAAAAAGTGAACTGAGTTGTAATCCTGCTCATAGACAATAAGATGACTTAAGTGTAGATATTTCAAGATATTAAGTATTTACTGAAATATCTAAGGGTAATAGTTGATTACATATTTAAAGAGGGGCTAAGCAACGTTCTTTTTTTGTCCTCTCACGAGCTCCCTTTAAAGACCGCTGTATTGCATTGTATTGCACTGCATTCTATTAGAGGCGGTCCACGGTGCTGAACATTGCAAGTGCTGTATCTACCGCTATAGGCCACGGTGGCGCATTCTACACCGTTCGTTCGCCGTGTAAAGACTCATTTTAGCATCCTAAACAGTATGAAACGGATTAATTAAATGAAAAATGTTGCATAGTGGACCTTTAAGTAAAACATTACCTTTGGAAAGGAGAGTAAATAAATGCAGAAACAAGTAAGTTAAAGCGAGTTTATTAGTTAAAAGTGTACATACATATTGTGGATAGAAAAGAGAACTCAGGTTAGCCACCTCTCACTATAGCCTCATACACTAGAGAGGCGCTACATACGTCTACAGCCTACAGTAGCCTTCAGAAGTGACACGAGCCTTGACATTTTGCACTACTTGTTACATTTCCAGCTGCTGTAGCTTTCACACAGCAACTACGTAACATACTACCCTATAGATGCTCTTTAAATGGTAAAAGTACGCCTATTGTAAAAACACGATGAATTCCTGAGTGGTTAATGAATGTTTTCCTGTTATGAAAATAAAAACAGGTAGGGTCGTTTTGTTTCGTTACAACAACTTACTATTCTTACAAGCCTACCTTGCCATAACGTTGGTAACAGAGACGCCTGCAGTATAACCACCTCCATCTCCTCCTTCTCAGTCGTGTGGTCTCCTCCCAATGTTGTTGGTCTTGTTCTTGTTGTCTTTCTTGTAGTTAGAGATACTCCTCCAACATTGCACCACAATAAAAATACTACTAAAATATCACCCGCGTCCATCGTCGAGAAGAATCGCACAGACTACCAGAGGCAGAACCGGGCAGAACTGTGACAACATTTGTCACTCTAGAATCTTTGATATTTATACACTTCCAAGCCTGTCCCATTGTGCGCGATTCGAATGCTACTGAGGTGTGAGACCTCTCGCCTCCCTTGTGCGCTGCTTCCAAGGTGAGTGTTCTACCAAGGTAGCATTCTCGACTTTGAGAAACAGTGTATATCTAGACTGCGCTTACGCTTCAGGTCCTCTTTGCCCAACACTAGCACGGGCAAACTGAGGCCCGAAGCGTACGCTTTGGCCGAGGATACGTCAGTATCCGTAACATTCTCTTTTGTTTCAAAGCCAAAACGTACAAATGGATCACTACAACCAAGCCTTATGAGCCCTCAGCCTCATGAGCCCTCAGCCTCAGGCACGCAGCGCTCTGACCGGACACAGAGTGATGGGCACAGAACCTCCCGTCTCAGGCAGAGCTGAGAGCTCAATGACCCTCGAACAAGGGTCAGTTGACAGCACTCTAGGGCGAGAAAAGGGATTTGGGTGCAGCGTAACCCGCGCGTCCCCCTGAGTAAACTCAAGACAATCAGGACTGACCGACAAGGCAGGATTTTTTTTCTAAACAGTTCTATCGTCAACAGTCGTCATCAGTGGTCTAAAAGCTAGACGTTTGATCTGCCACTAAATGTCCAATGAGGCTTGAGCTGTGCTTCAAATGGCCCCGCCCCTTTTGGGGCGATTTCAGTCAGGTTGAAATCGCCCCAAACATGGATAGCTGTTTGACAATGTCTGCTTTGGGGAGAGTCAACATTGCTGCTTTATAATGTGAAAATGTTAAGTGCTGAGCATTCAGGTGAGGTGAGACACAAAGTCTAACTTAAAAATGGGCAGGGATAGCCAAGTCTTCAGTGTTTAAGTGGGTATACTGAAATCTTTGCACTATAAGTGGAAAAATTGCACATACCTGTGCATCACATACAGTACTGTACACAGCCTAACAAACACATTGGTCTGTTTGCCTTCAGGGACTCCTCTCAACAGCAGCTGCAAGAAGCAACAGGAACCACAAGACCCAGAATGGCTTTGGGAGAAGAGGAGAAGCAGAGGCTGTCTGAAGAGGTCTGCGACACCATCCTGGCTCACACCAAAGCAAGGTTCTCTTTCACTGGCTACCTTGTGAGTGCTACCTTACTGCAAGCAGATATGTTTGAAAGGTACTGCTTTTCATTTCCTGATGAGGCACTGAATGCCACTGTGAAGTCATACCCCATGCTGAACAAGGCAATATGGTTGTTCATTTTTACAAATCTATACAAATGGCCAGAATATGGTTGTTCATTTTTTTTCCAAATATACACATGACCAGAAGATGGTTGTTCATATTTACAAAACCATACAAATAGCTGTTCATTCACTTCTTTTGGACAACTTTACTTTGCTTTTATTAAGTAGCACTTTGGTGATATCTTACATTCCAGAAAATGAAGTTCTAAAGATCCACTTCTCTCAACAATTTGTCTACTTGTTATTGCCATGCTGCTACTATTTAGTGTTTAAAGTGTGCACTTCCCTTTACTCTAAAAGATTGTTAGGCTGTACTACCTTTGAAATGTAGTGGTAAAATGTCTTGCTTGATCCTGCAATCTGAACAAATACCAAGATGCTGTATTTATAGCTGATTACACATTTGTTTCTGGAAATGCAGATTGTTTATGCAGTGTTGAGGGATGTGATGTGAAACACCCTTGGTTATTTGTATTTTTATGTACCACTGTGATAACTTATTTTGCTTTTGTAAGCCAATACTTTCAAGATCAGTCAATAAATGCTTCTTGTATTGATTTATATGATGCACTCGTCTTTATGTTGTTGCTTGATTACCCCAGACAACATTGAATTAATGTAGCCTAAGTAATGAGTAAGTGGAATAATTCATTCTGGAGCCAGCTGGACAGTAGTGTGTGAGGCCGAATAGCACTCACGCGTAGCTGACGAGCTATGCGCATCACACGCGGTGCCGTGAAAGGTAGCCGACCAGGAACGCATTTCAGCCAAGGGACCGCTGACAGAGGAGCGCATGGGGGCTCTCCTGAGAGTGCGTCACTAGCAGCGCCCGTGCGGGCGGACTGCTCTGAACGCACGTCAGCGATGAAGCAACTGAAAGAGGCGGAGAGGGCGTCCTCGAGCGGCCAACGCCTCCGATGCGTCACCCGTCGTTTGCCCGTAGGCAGACAAACTGGCGAACGCGTCAGTCTGAACGGGGGGGAAACGTTGTTGACACTCTGTGAAAAACCCATGATGGCGCCGCACGCTTGTGGCATCACAAGCGTGCAAGCAGGAGCCCTGGTGCGCCTCAGTGCGGGCAGACAGACAGAGGGGGGTCCGCCGTCCAAAGCCGGAGCTCATTGTCAAACATTGCCCTGTAAGGGTGGGAGCGTGTGTGCGGTGTGATTGTGAACAAGGCAAACGCAGCGCCTTTGGGGGCGTGGGATCAGAGAGGACCGCCGAAGCGGGGGAACACGATCTGAGCTGGGGACTGCAGAGCGGAGACACGTGCCTTTTGGAGCACACAGGAGCAGAGAGGTGGGCGGGCTGGAGCCGCGCGGCGTCATCCGCTGCACACACGCGGGCGCATCAGGAGCGCTGCTGTTGCCACTGGCGAGGCTCCCGACTCGACGGGCGCGTGAACGCGGGCGCATCAGGAGCGCAGCAGTGGCCACGAGAGCGAGATCGCCGCCAAGACTGACGACGGTCCGTTGCTGGCTGAGGCGCAGGCTTAGCCGTCTCGGTCTTGCTCTTCTTCTGCGCTTTGGGAGAACTGGCTGCAGGGCCTGAGCCGCCGACTTGGTGTTCTCCAAGCGCTCGCGCTGGAACTCCTGCGTCTGGCCGAACAAGACCTCTGAGGAGACTGGCGCATCCAAGAGAGACCGTTTCTCCTTCTCAGCCATTGAAGAGAGGTTCAGCCAAAGATGGCGGTCAACGGCACGTCTCCTTCTCCCCACACCTCCGGGTGTGCCCCGACGCCTCCGTACTTGGCTGAGCCGCCCGGAGCCTCCGCCGCTTCGGCTAGATCCTCGGGGCCTGCTGCCAGCCACCTAGCTGCTAGTCAGCTGCCCACTATCTGGCTCCATTGGGGCCTTAGTCTTGTGATTTCGGTTTAAATATTTGGCTAGGGGAAATTAAGCATGTCTATACGTGTTCATGAGAAATTTGGTGATGATTGATCGCTATTTTGGTACATTAAGGCTTAAGCTACGTTAAGATTTTTCATTGTAATGGGCGCCAATGGAGAAGAAATCGTTTAACGTCTATATCATCTATAATATTGGGATTTCGGTTTTGATCTTTGGAGAGGTAAAAGAAGACCTAAATAGAGATGTTCATGAGAAATTTGGTAATGATTGACCGCTGTTTTAGCACATTAAGCTACATTAAGCTTTTTCAGGTTAGACATAGCCTACCTCATTCTCCCCTTTCTGACTGAGTCAACCCCTCCCCCTTCCCCCACCCCTCCCCTTAGCCCCCTCTCTACGAGTGCAAATCGGTTTTGTGACATGCTCATCGCAAGATTTGTAGCAAAAGTCAAGGCGCGCAGATTTGAATCTGCTGGGACACATTTGAGAAGTTGCAGACGCAGATTTGTAGTTGTATCTGTCATTATGAATGTACATGTCACTCTATTCATGCAAATATCAATCTACACATCTATTAATGTTTTTCTCCGTGTGTGTGAATATTTTCCACAGGTGAAAATTTCAATCTGCAAGTTCACACATTTTTTTTCACGCACTCGTGTGTTTTTTTTCACCGTGACTGCAAATTTAACACGCATGTATATTAAAATAGGCATTTACAAGTTCAAATATTTGTTCGCATTCTCACATTATATTCTACAAGTCCTCAAATCGAATCTACACACTTGTGCATTTGGAACATATCTACCTTCATAGATCTAAACATAGTCATACCGGCATGTCGGCACACGTTGTTAAAGGGAGGAATTATGTTTAGATTTGCGTTTTTTACGTGACATGCTTGGATGTATACATCGATTTTTCAGGTAAAGTATTTTGGTTAGAAGAAAAAGGACTATATTTTGCAAGCATGGATACCTTGCGAGCTGTACAAAAAGTCCTGTGTCATAAGATGATCGTTGTGGAAAAGAGAAGGCTTTGAAGGTATGTTGTTAGGCTTACGTTAGCTGAGGAGCTAACTGAGCTAACGGCTAGTACTATTATGGCTATAAGCATCCATTTGATTCGTGACAGGTCTTGAATGAATCAGGGCTATCTAAAATTTCTAGCGGTGTATGGCATGATTATATATCTTAACAGGATGGAGTTCTAGTACTTTAACGAAAGTGTCGTCACGTCAGAATCCCCTACCCCTTGACCATAGGCGGTACAGCGTGTCCTGCTAAAAACAAAACCTATCTTGTCCCCCGGAACATTCCAGAGATCTGAGGACATGGCTGACCTCTTCTGGCATAGGTGGGCCAGAGAATACCTGTCCCTATTACAGGAAAGGCAGAAGTGGACTGCTGTAAAGATATATATAAACGTCGGAGACATTGTCCTGGTTGTTGACCCCATTGCTCCTCGGGGATCCAGGCCATTGGGAAGAGTGCTGGAGACTAAACCAGATGCAAGAGGTCTGGTACGATCAATGACAAGACTTCAACTCTTGAAAGGCCCATCACTAAGCTGTGCTGAATCCTGGAGACTGAAGGGTGACTGATGTCTCAGACCTTAAGGAAAGTAATGTATAGTATTGTATAGTATGTATAGTATAGTATGTAAGTAATTTTTGGTTTTACAGATTATTGCTATATTATTTACTAACTTTACCAAGAAAAACTTCACCCTAGCATTTATCATTGTTTATTTTATGGCTCCTATTTCTAAATTTAGAATTGGTTCCATAGAGAACAATTAGGGGCCAGTGTGTTGGAGCCGTACTGAAGTGTTTCTGTTTTCTGAGTGTGGCTTAGTCTATTGTTAAAGGGACTCAATTCAATAAATATCTCGCTATAAACTAGTTGCACCAAAATCACTCTACACATACAATTTAATACATTTCTTATACTATAAATTGTCCCACTAAAAAAAAAAATGTCAATAATTAATTACAGTTACTATCTATAGTAGTATTCTGTGCAAACCTGCCCATCGGCTTTGAAAAATAAAGTCTGCACTTTCACGTCCTCAGCTAACCTGAACAACAAACAAGTGTTAAAACAATGGGGAAGGCTCTGCCTTCAATGTTAATGTAAACCCTGGTTAGAGAAGAATTAAAAATTGGATAGGAAGATATGACACAGTTTCAGTGTTAAACTAAATAATTGCCGCCTGAGGCCGAAAAATCATAGTTCGCAACATACTGAAAAAAGAACTGAAATAGTTCATTTTTTGGAGCTGTGAACTTTTAAAATTATGAACTATGACCTGAACAAGTCCATATTAAAATTTGTGAACTATGAACTGAACTAGTTCATGTAAAACGTGAACTTTCCCAACACTGATTATAGGAGGACAATAGGAGAAACTACAAACTGTTTCGGCCATTACAGTATGTGTGTGTGTAGTATGGGATTTGTATGTGTGTGTGTGAGAGAGAGTGAGTGAGTGAGTGTGTGTATGCTCGTGTTTGGTAACGCTGGCCCTGAAACTATGTAGTGGAGATGGATCCCAGTGATGTGTGTGTGTGTGTGCTGGCCCTAAAACTAGGTAGGTGAGATAGATCCCAACACTTGCCTCTATTTCTGGAGCTGTGGTCTTGCTTGAGTAAATTTGACGCCTTTAAACTGGACACCTGCTTCAGAAGCTTTAGGGGGGCAGGATGGGTGGGGGTGGTTGGAGATCTTTGGTTGGCTTTGGGAAATTAAAGTCGAGGGAAAACTGAGTGTTGGTTGTGTCGGTTTTGGGTGTTGGAGACGCCTGGGGGTCGCTTTGGTTAATTTTAGGCCTCATGGTGGTGAGACTAAGGCTACGTTTACACATACCTGGGTATTTTGATAAACGAATATTTTCTTCCCTCCGTTTTCCAAAATAATTGCGTGCATACACCATCGTTTTCAAAAAAGTTTCTGTTTACATTAAGCTGCATAAATATGTTGTCGAGAGCCGTCATTCCTACGTTAAGCCTATGGGCTGCAGTGTAGGAAGAAGGAGAAAGCCATACATGCCAATCAGAAGCCTCACGCCATTCCTCCGGGACAACCACCTCATTTTCAAAGTTCTCCCACCAGACAGCAGTCCACCCAGGTCGGAACCAAAAACTACGCTTTATCTGTTTTTCACAGTTTACACGCAAACGTGAATACGGAGTTTTCCAAAATCTCCACTTTTGCCGGAGTTTTCAGAAAGAATCGTTTTCAGAGGTGACATCTCCGTTTGTGTGTAAATGAAAGGCGCAAACGAAGGGGAAAGTGTCCGTTTTTAAGAGAAAACGTATATGTGTAAACAGGGTCTAAAACAGGTCGGAGGCCACAGAGGGCTGAGTGGAGAAAAATGGCTGCTATTGACAGAAACACTGTAGAGCAGATCACCACTGTGTCTGAATACACATTTAAAGCATCATTTGTGTAACAGTACTGTTTTAAAGCATCATTTGTGTCTTTCTACTCTCCAAATAAAAAGAGCCCTACGTCGGGAGCCTTTTTGACAGCTGACCAATGAACGAGAGTTTTTGTCATAGTAAAAGCTCTGGCCGAAGTTCTTCATTCAGAAAAAAATGGTGGCTGCTGCTGTCCCTGGTTGCTATCATGCACCCACAAACAGGAATGTTTGTTACCATTCTTGTCGTTATTTAATGCCAAAATAAGGGCTAGTTTTCTTACCTTACACATTGTAACAATAATAACAGCTGCTAGTTGACACTGATACAAGTTTAGCTCCTATTAGGTCTAAAACGTCTCTGGTTTAGCCTCTTTACCTAGCCCAGCCTATTGTGCTTTAGAATGAACTGTCATCATGGGAATAATATAAAATAAACGCTGTTCGCAAAAAACTGTTCTGGGGAAAAAAACACCCTTTTGGCTTTTTATCCTTTAAAAAAAATGCCCTGGTTAGGTGTTTTCAGTAATTGAAAAACGGCCGGTGTGAACATCTCTCTTTCTATGATATAGGTCACACACTTGTTAATCTCCAACACACACACACTCACACACACAGACACACACACCACGTGCTCCCCTTCCTCCCCACCCCAACACACCTATACCCACATACACATACACACACACACATACACACAGAAAGGCACACACACCAACCAATATACCCACCACACACACACAATGACACCACATGCATACACTGACACACACACACCAACCAGGGCACCTCCACCCCATACACCCACCACACACTGACACAACCACTAACCAGTGCCCTCCTCAATACACACACACAGACACACACATGCTCCTCCCCTAAGCCCCGACCACCTCAGCCCTCAGTCTGCTGCTGGGAGAAAGGAAACGTCCGAAGGATTTACTGTTGGGTCCTGACTTGTACACATTCCTGGTGCTGTTTTTCTCCCCGCACTGTGTGTGTGTATGTATGTATGTATGTGTGTGTGTGTGTTGTGTTGTTTTTTCTCCCCACAAAGTGTGTGTGTGTATGTGTATGTATATGTGTGCATGTGTGTTTGTCTGTGTGCTTGTATATATCCTGCATGTGTGTGTGAGTCTGTCTGTGTGTGTGTGTGTTGTGTGTGTGGTGCTGTTTTTCTCCCTGTGGCCCCTGGCCATTCCACAGACCTCTAAAACAACAGCCTGTCAGCCTGGGACAGCTGGCTTCAAACAGCTTCTACCACACAAGTACAGTGGGGTTCCCACACACATGACACACTCACACAGTGTATGTGTGTGTGTGTGTGTGTCTATCCATCTCTTTCTCTCTCTTCCTTTCTCTGTGGTCTGTGTGAGAGTTTGTGTGTGTTTGTTAATGTGTACATCTGTAAAGTAAGGGCAGTGTGGTTTGCTGTATGGTGTGTGTGTGTGTGTGTGTGTGAAAGAGAGAGAAATACTATTTTGATTTTGCCATTTGAAATACTATTTTGATTTTGCCATTGTGTGCTTACAGGATAGGCCAGTGTGGGTGTGTAAGTGTATATGTATGTGTGTTTGTGTGTGTCTGGGAGGGTGAAAGTGTGTGTGCATGTGTCTGTGTGTGTGTGTGTGTATGTGTGCTGTGCTGTTGTATTTGCATGTTGGCATTATTATTAGGATCTTTGTGTGCTCTGCATTTAGTCTGAACACAACTACTACCTACAGTCCCTGCAAAGTATGCTTGTGTGTGTGTGAGAGAGAGAGAATGTGACTACAGTATATGTGTGAGTGTGTAAGTGCATGCATTTGTGTTCGAGCAATTGAACAAAACAAGAGTGTGCAGTTGAACCTTAGCTAAACAAGAGAATGAGTGTGTGAGTGTGTGTGTGTGGCTGCCAAACTCCTCCTTCCTATTTAAAACCCAGGTGGTCAGGTAGCTTTGAAGCCAAAGCTCCTTATGATTCGTCTAATCTACCAGGTGTGTGGGTGTGTGTGTGTGTTTGAAGGCAAGGCTCCCTATGATTCGTCTCGGCCACCAGGTGTGTGTGGGGACAG
>JAGFZM010003467.1:0-15303 GCA_017657215.1 Limnothrissa miodon
AGGTCACCAAAGCGTGGGCAGCTTGGACCATATGTTATATAAAAAACAGTGTGAAAGAACTAATCCTAGAGCACATGATATTACACAACTGCATAGGCCTACAAGTCTTCCATCTGTCAATCATCCCAGACCGATTGTTTCTTAACCCCCACAAAATTACCATTATGGACAAAAGCAGATGAATTTTTAATCATTTGTAAATATGGTGTTACTTACCTGGTTTGTCTGCATCCACTTGAAAAGTGCCTTTGGACTTAATCTTTCAGAGCATGACCTAAAACCTAGTCAAGAATAATAATAATAAAAAAAAACATAAAACAAACAAGGCTAGGCCAGACTAAGCTCTAATGTAATAATAAAATGATTTTTATTTTTATTAAGGATTTTTTATTAAGTTTTTTTATCTGTGATTTTTTATCTTTTTCTCCTTACTTGTATGCAAACAGCAGCAGCCATATTTTTGTTTATTCACATGTGGGCAGTATTTGAATAGCCTATGGAATCAGGAATAATTGCAAATGTAGCTTGGCAGTGCAAATGTAGCTTAATAACGCAATAGATTAGTCCGAGCATATATCGACTCATGTATTCAGTGACGACGATGTTTTAAATAGGTTGTTCCTTTAAGATCCCTCCATTGACAAGTTGTAAACTATTTTTGATGCAATGTGGGGATCTCTGAAGGCCTATCGAGAAACCCAGAATGACGTCGAACTGTAGCAAGTAGAGAATTTTTGTCATTTGGGCTCGTCATCATTTGTCTCATAGGACTAGGCTCAGTGGGTGGTTCCTTGGTTGACAAATATGCCAATGGAGGAGGGGCTTGTGGGGACGTAAGAGTTAAATGTCATCCTCCTGGTTTTTGTTTGACTGGGAGAATCATATCAATGGTCCGTCAAAACGACGCAAAGCCTAAGGAAATTTGGAGAATGTTTATTTGTCAGTTTGATGAGATGAGTTCTAGATTGGATTTAACCTACTGTTGTGTATAGTTAGAAGAGAAGAGGACCGATTCACAGACAAACCATCGCTACTGTCTCGGCGCGGTTCCGTGGTAAGCAAAAGGCTTTAATTGATCAAGGCATCTTATATTATTGCGATTGTAACTAAATCAGTAATTGCACACACCAACGTCCTAATGTTTATGTTAAGGGGCAGCAAATGAATCGAAAATATGTGCCATAATATTATGCGATTTCTATCAATAGGTTACCATTTTTAAAGAAGCGTTAAGAACAAACGCAACGCTCAGTGTGTCAGTTTGTCGCGCGAGTGCACAATAACGTTCGTATAAAACCTGCTATTTTTTTGTTTTACTGAAGAACAACTCAAACCGGACTGCCAATGCGACCTCTACAGAAACGGTCAGTGACTGGACATGGATGATTGTCGGCTTTGTGAATGAGGTAGAGATTTTTGCTAAGCCCCTCAATCAACCCAGCCACTGGAGATGCTTTGCCGTTCATTCACCACCACAGTTCTTTGGTGAAAGCTCTGATGGGACGAGCAATAGTGTCTGCTTGACACTATTGACAAAACTGGCAGCGGAATTGTGTCCAGTGTAGACTACACCGTTGCTTTGAACAGCTACGAACGGTGAATGCTGCAAAGCGCTCCCTGACCATTCTCTGGTCCGGAGCCTGAATAAGCGTGCACCCGGAAGACCACCCAGTACCAGCAATGGATGACTCGGGGATAATTCGGCGACGACGGCTTCAGGTGAGAAGACTGACAAATTATTTCTATTACAAGTTCTTGCATGCATGTTTTGCTCTGTTCTCGGTTCTCTGCTCAAAACTCAAATGACTCTTAATCTTCTATGTTCGTTTATCCATATGTTTTAGTGTCACTCAGTTATTTACATATGCTCCAATAAACCTCTCCACTAATTTAAGTTTCATTAGGCTATACAGTATATGCAAACTCGTACTCATGTGTAATGACCACCCTACAGTTGGGGTGTGCCAGATTGTTTGGGGTCTCCACTCAATTGTTCACAGCTGTAGGATGTTAATAAAGACCTGGCCACCAGCTGTCTAATAAGTGTAAAGCATTATACCAGGGGTCAGTAACCCTTGGCACTAGTGCCACTAGTGGCACTCAAAGGGATTTCTGGTGGCACATGGACAGTGATCGCCATTGGCTATTGCTTAGCGCGTCTGCTCCTCTAGTTTGACCATTTGATAGTAGCCACACCCACGCGCAGTCACACAGTCACGAGATGTAAACTTTGAGCCTAGCCTACTTAATACAGCAGTTGCACTAAGATGGCAAAGAAAGCAGCAGTTCGGGCTTTCCAGGGTCAGGGGTTATTTCCATTCAGCTTTACTATTTGTCAGTTCCAGTTGTCCAATTACATGGCACACTAACTTACAAGAAAACGTCTAAGGTTGCCGACCCCTGCATTATACATTTCTAAATTTCAAGTGTAATCATTGCAGTAGAATGGACGAGTTTACAGCTCAATCCAACACTGAAGAGGGAATGTTCTCCCCTTCAGAGGGCATGATGTTAAAATAAACTACTATGAACTATGAACTCTTGTAAAAAAAATGGAAATTGAAAGTTGCTGGTGGAATGGTCGATAGTAATGCCAGGAAACAGTATGTAAGCTCTGGATTACGTCACCAGGGACAGGCTCAGGGGATGTAATATCTTGCCCATTGGCATAATAATGGCCTTGTAACGGTTGTGCTTGCCCCCTGGGGTCCCTCTGTCTCAATCCCTTTCACACACACAGACAAACACACACTGCATGTCTCTTAACACTCCTGCCGAGCACTCTCTGTCTGTCTGTCTGTGCCATATGGTGGAACACCCAGTCCCCTGGGAGTGCAGGGCAGATGTCATTCCCATGATGCACAGCTTCAGTGTTCTATAGAGGAAGTGTTTTATTCTACCCTTTGCTACCTCAGTTCTCAGACATGCAAGTCTGCAAAAGGGCACATTTAGTAGAACTAGCAATTAAACTGTAGCAGTTGGCCGTGTGCACAGCTCACCCTCTGTGAGCCTGAGGTGGCGGATTAAGTGGCGATGTCAGTCATGCAACTTTATGATGACTGGGCGCTTTATTTATGGCAAAAAGACCAGCACTTTAAGGTGGATGCTTCTGAACAGCTCTAAGGTCTCATATTTTCCCTGTCATCCTCACAAAGAAATGGGGGGGGGGGGGGGGGGGGGGGGGGGGGGGTTGAGGAAGTGGTGCGGTGGTGGTGTTTGGCAGGGACGAGTGGGCAAGTGCAGTGTGGGCAATGTGCCCAGCTAATACTCTTTCATCCCGCCACTGGTCATTTTTTCCCCCTCAGACAGACTGGTCTGAGGACATGACGTCTGGTGGCCATTCACAGACGCAGGGTTGCTCGTGTTTCGGGTGGATGCACGGATGCCCCTTGGGTCTCTCATCACTCTTTCTCCCAGCTCTATCTCTTCATCCATCTGTCCCAAGCTCTTCCTTTCTTACTAGGTTTCTCTGCATCCCTCTGTTTTCACAAGCCCCTCCCACCATCATCTTTTTTTATTGCATTATTTATGTTCTTACCATGCGCCTCTCTTTCCTCATTTTTGTTGTTTCTGTTTCTCTCAGCTTCTTTCTCACTGTCTTTCATTTTTCTCCTTTCCTCTCTCTCGCTCCCCCCTTCCTTCTCTCGAAATCACTGCCTTTCCGTCTAATTGCTTCAGAAAGGGAGATAGACAGACGGATTCAGGGAGGGAGGGGAAAAGATAGAGAGCGATGCTGTGGTGCTGTTGCCAGGATGTTGCCAAAAGGGATGCCAGGCTGAGTGCTCCCATGCTGAGTACACAGCTTTCAGCACAGATCTCCTCTCTGCCCGGACACGCTCCCCACCATCACACACACTAAAGAGCGCTTCGCCACGCACTCTCGCCATCAAATGACGACAATTAGATTTTTTTTGGTTTTTATTTTGACGCCCCTCCTTTGTTTGCCCTCTTTTTTCTGTTATCGTCAGTGTAAAGGGTTCACACAAATAGTGTCAGTTGAGTAATTCATTGTGTACAGATATTTGCTATTAGTAGAGCTGTTTGTACTACTGTGTCAAACATCTCATGCATAATACAATTGGAACCACTCCTGAAGACTGACAATCACAGTGTCTCTGTATTTCTGTATTTTTATATTGTATGCACCAATTTTTCAGAGATTCTACCAAATTCCAAGCTTGGCAGGTTTTTGTTGTTGCTGTTGGCATTAAAGCAAGAGACTTAGGATGAATTGTGTTTGTGCTATTGGCTATTTTAGTGCATTCAGGGGACAGAGGGAAGTTTCTGATGTCAGGGCGGCTAATACTTTTGATTGGCCAAGGTATTAGTAACTCTCCAGTCCCAGTTTCCCATGAATGCATTATTAGTCATATGCCAGTGCGGTGAGTCTCAGTGAAAGCTTATAGGCCCGTGACGTAGCGCAGCAGAGCACAGCACAGCACTTGTCTCTAATGAGGCGACAGCACAAGCTCCACTGGGTTGACACTGATGTAAAAACACCTTGGCAGATCTGTGTCATCTACAGTTGTTGAGGCAGTAAGAAGTGGAGAGAGAGAACGGCCAGTACCCATGGTTGCTATTAACACTCCTTAAACATGGCGATTGCTGGTTTGGATCAAACACAATATGGTGTGGATTTCCAGTAGGGTTGCATTGACACATTTAAGACTTTTTATTTAGCCTAATTTCTTTACCCTGTGTTTTATTAATCAACTATTGTATTAATACATTTTGTAAATTGCACACGATAATTCTCACATCATTCTCACTGTTAATCATACATGTGTTGCGGGTTTAGTTCATCAAATATCATAGACTATTTTGGACACAAATGATTGCATACATAGAAAGCAATGCACTTTACTGCATACTTTAATACAGTATTTTGGACACAAAACTGCAGTTTTGTCATGTCATGTAATGCATGTAAAGATTTGCCACCTGCATGGACACCTACAGGACAGTTTAAATTTAGTCTCACTTGGAATTTAGTTTTAGCCAACCCTACCAACATTTGTCTGAATGCTTGTCTTCCGTGTTAGTAAATGTGCTTTGCATTGCTTGCAGTTGTGCATAACTATTTTATTGATAATTTTGCATTTGCATGTTACAAGATTAGTGAGAGAGGCAACACTAATTTCCTTACACAGAAAGTCACAGTTGTTGCTTTGTGCAATATAACTCTTCTGATGATGGTGTTCTGGCATCCAGCCCACAATGTCAGTAACCTGATTACCAGTCAGTCTTTCACAGGGCATGGTAGTTGTAGAATGAACCCATTCAACCCTGAAACATAAGAGCATGGGCAGTCTGGCCACAGCAGCCATCTTGGAAGCATCTCATAGCAATGCAAAAGGACCTGAGACTGGAGTCGCACTCGACTGATCTGTAATCAGTCATTTTCATGTGGCTTTGATTGAGCACCATCTGTTAGTAGTAGACATCTCATTTGTACTGTAGAGACAGGAAAAGAGGGAAGAGAGGACAAAGACAGAAAGATGGAAAGAGGATAAACTAATTTAAAATCTAAAATTAAATTGTCTTTGAGTCAGCACATGTAGTGGTAAAACATGGAGACATTTATATCATGCACAACACATGGATACAATCTAAACCATCACATCAGAGCTGTTTACACAGGCAGGTTTGAAAACAGCCGTTAACCAGATATAACCGGATTGGTGGCATACATGTGATTTTGAAATCAGAACGAAAACAAATGTGCAACACAAAAACATTACAGCCTAATGCGTGTCACAGATCCCCCCAGCGTGCTGCCGTCCCAGTCCCTGTCCTCTGCATAAGGTGCTGAATCACTGCTGTTATATGTCTGCAGCGTTGCTACCGCTGCTGCTGTGGCTGCTCCACCTCTGTTCACAGCCGTCTCCGCATGCCTGCTGCCGTGCCGCCACTAGCACACGCTTTATTGCACAGCTGTCCCAGGAGCTGTGTTTACGGGCTCTCTCACTGTCCCAGAAGCTGTTGGCACGCTCTCTCACTGTCCCAGGAGCTGTGTTTACAGGCTCCCATTGATGTCATTGCTTCCCATGTCCTCTGCATCCGTTGGGATGACCCAGGATCAATCAGAACACATATGTGCGAGCAGCTGAACGCTGATCAATAGATTTATCATGACAAAGAGACACATGCCGTGTCCCAGCAGAAGTGAACTCCTAATTGACACTGGGAGTTGATATTGCCCAAACGAGGGCTTTAGTGCTGCAATGTCACCTCAGCGAGTTGTCCTTTAATGGGGGGTGAAGAGGTTAAAAAGTGTGAGTGGCTATTAATAGAAATCACGCTGGGTCTGTTAAACTTATAAATTGCTGCAGCTGAGCATAGTCAAGGTGAGGTGGATACTGGCTTGTAGTCTTCATTCTTGCTTTATGATATCATCATAGCATGTTGTTCGAGTGCGGTAAGGGCAATTAAGCAGTTAAACTGGTGGTCAGTGAGGTTTGAGTACTCTCCGCTCACAGACAGTTCCAGTTGTGGCCAAAATGATTAATGAAATATCCATTGTTCTTATAACAGGCACACAAGCTAGCGGAACATTTGACATTTGTCTCCCTGTCTGTTTGATCTTGATCAGTGCCAGAAAGATAATGCCAGAGAGAAAATGTCCTATTTCCCATTTTAAACACTTGAGCTCATCTCTCAGAGGTGATGTGTACTTTATCCAGCCCCTAGACCTCCACGGACAGACAAACAGACACAATGGCCTTGTGGAATATAATGTTCTCCAACCAAATGCCCCCCCCCCCCCCCCCCTCTCCCCCCCTCTCTCCCTCTCTCACACCCACCCCCCCCCCCCACACCACCCCTCTCGCCCCTTTTTACCCCCCCCCCCCCCCCTCTTTTTCTCATCTTGCTTCCCACCTACTTTGCTGCTTGGTCAGTGCACTGTTTTCTCTTAGTAGAGGGAAATGGCTTCTAGAGCAATCTTTGAAAAACAGATGAGATGGGAACAGATAGAATGGGAGAGAGAGGGAGTATACCTGTCAATATTCATACACACACACGTACACACACACACTAGCCCCGCCAATCCCCAAATGCCCACATAATGGGAAATAGAAAGTCCCCACTCAATAAGAGAAACGAGACACAATCAATGGCTGGTTCATGTCGCAGGCAGTGTATGAAGCCCACAAGGTTATTACTGTATTGTAAGAACCCACCTGATCTGTCTTTTCTTTTCTTCCTGCCTCTCCCTTCCTTTCTTACCCTTATCTCTTCCTCTAGAAGGATCTACCACTGCCACGCAAGAACAGCAGGTGAGTACACTGCAATCTGAAGATCTTGTCATCGTGAGCCATAATTTATAGACCATATGGAACTTTTGCGTGTGTGTGTGAGGGTGTGTGTGTGTGTCTAAGAGAGAGAGAGAGAGAGAGTGTGTGTGTGTGTGTGTGTGTGTGAGAATGAGAGAGAGAGAGAGAGAGAGAGAGAGAGAGAGAGAGAGAGAGAAAGAAAAAGAGAGTCGTAAACTTTAGGGTAGGTGTGACATCCCCAGCTGGAATGGGAGATTTATGACCAATGTCAGTTTGACTGGCTCTGTCCATGGTGCTGAAACTGCTCAACTCATTTTTGGATCTGTAGAGCAGCTATACTTTGTGTGTGTGTGTGTGTCTGTCTGTCTGTCTATGTTTGTCAGCATGTAGTGTGTGTGTGTGTGTGTGTGTGTGTGTGTGTGTGTGTGTGTATGTGTTTGTCAACAAAAGAGCATTCATCAATGGACTTCCACTAAAAGTGTTTTTGGTATCATGACACTGCTTGTTGCTTTTCTTCCCAGCACATGCCATTACATATGCCAATCCATTTCAGCTTGTACAGAAATCAATACCATGACCTTTGATTTGTCACTTTCATTTATCCCCCTGTCGATTGGGTTTACAGTCTTAATTGCACCTCTGCTCTTAAATAATGGAGGATGCTGAGTGCTCAGTCTATGGCCTTGTGTGATTATACTGTATGTGTGTCACTTTTTGGTCTCATCGTCTATTCAAGGGTGCTTTATAAAAAAATACCTCACAGCTTTCAGATGCCTAATTATTAGTTGGTTCTGAATTCATTTGAAAGATTTAATGAGATGAAGTCAGTCTCTCTCTTCGTGTGTCTGTCCGGACTTGGTCTCTTTCTGTCTCTGTTTCTGTTTCTCTCTCTCTCTCTCTCTCTCTCTCTCTCTCTCTTTCTTTCTCTCTTGTTCTTTCTCTGTCTGTTTTGCTCGAGCTTTCATGAATCTCTCTTCTCATTCACATTGCTCCACTTGCCTCGAGATAACTCTCAGCCTTAAAAGCACTCATACTTACACACATGTGCATACAATCATGCACACACACATGCACACATGCGCACACACACACACATACACATGCAAACACACTGAAAAATGCGCGCACATACAGTACGTACATACTCACATAACTGGGTGTTATGAAATGGCCCATCCGCGTGAAAGCCAAGCCGTGTTTCATGCGAGTGTTGCGTCATAGCTGTGATGTCTGCATGCCTACACAGATACATTAGTCTATGTGTCTGGAGACAATGGAAGAGCCTTGGGGATTCATTAGAGTGAGCACGACCATCTCACGAGAAGAGATGGAGGTATAGGGCACGCATAACGCAAGGAGTCTTTAGAAATGTACACATAGACATAGACTAGACACGTGCAAAAAATCAACGCGTTTATAAACGCACACTTGATCTTTACCCGCGCACACATTGCTTGAATCCTAGCCAGGCCTATATAGACATCAGCATGCAAGTATATTCAGGTGGCCTTACAAAAATATTCACACAAGGACACTCTCACTCAAACACACACACACACACACACACACACACACACACACACTCATACACATACACATACTCTTACGCAAAATTCGTCAAAAGGGTGAGCAATGCATCTGACATTTCTGTGCGATCCTGCTGTTACATGCCCGTTAGCTCTTCGCTCCCAGCTGCCTATGTTTTCACACCACTCACACTCACGCTGGGCTGCTGCTGCTTCCTCACAACACGCACACACACACCCACATTCACACGTACTGCCATCTTTATTGCACATTGAAGTCTCACACAAAATGGCATTGCAGTAGGCCTTACATGGATGGATGTTTGAAAATGGCTCAGTGCTGCTATGCAGCATCGGGCACACACCCAGGAAGCTGGGGATCAGCTGAGGATCAAGCAGAGGATTTCTCAGCAGTTCTAGCTCGTCACTAAGAAGCTGCGAGACAATGTCAGGCTCCCGACTGCCAACCGCCCCGCCAAACAGCTGACTGGGCTGACTGAGTCGAGCAGCCACGGAGAGTCCTGGAACATCGCAGAACAGAGCCGAACCGAACCTCCTCCTGTTTTCATACTCTCACATGACTAGCAGGAAACATTCCCCCCAAAACACCTGATCAGTGCACACCCGTGCTGACATGGCTTTCCATTCCTATATTGTTTACAGTAAGGTGGCTTGTGAGGTAGGCTAATGTTATTTTCTTTAATTGCAGTTCAGTGTTACACCATTGCCAGTGAGGTTATTGTTGTCTGTGTCTTATCTCTGACTGTAGAGGAAGTAAGTTGGTCTGGTTGGTAAATGTGTGTGTGTGTGTGTGTGTGTGTGTGTGTGTGTGTCTGTCTGTGTCTGTGTGTGTGTGTGTGTCATTGCTGTCTTAGATTAGCATGGAAATATTTGTCTAGCAAACAGGTCAGACTCTAGAGGATTTCAGCATCTCATCCTCTTGTGATTGTCACCATGGGGCTAGTCAGAAGGGAGGAGACGACACAAACAACAGCCTCTCTCTCTCTTTCTCTCTGTCCATCTCTCTTTCACTTTCCATCTCTCTCTCTTTCACTCTCTCTGGCTCGTGTGTTTTTTCTCACACTCTCTGACCAGCTCATACTCTGCTGGATGAAAAAGGAGATGACAGACTGAGAAGAATACAACTCTCCACACACACACACACACACACACACACACACACACACACACTGTACACACGTACATCAACTCAGAGTTTCTCTCACTCTCATGCACACAGACTCACACATGTAGGACATGGTCACAGATACTTGGACTGGAAGTGGGCACATGTGCATTCATGTGCATCTCTCTCCTCCTTCTCTGCCAGGCAGCATGAGTGTGTGTGTGTGTGTGTGAAACACTGAAAAATTCACAGGCATTGCACTCTTCATGCCAAATGGGTGTGAGCCTCAGTGCCAAGAGACATGAATGCAGATGCTGCGTTCACTGAGTAAACATGAGATGAAGAGAGGAAATCTATTTGTGTGTGTGTGTGTGTGTGTGTGTGTGTGTGTGTGCCAGCTCCCATGGAGACAGAGCTCAGGTTTGTCTGAAATCACAATACCCACAGATAGCTAGATAGAGAAACAGATACAGAACATAGCTAGATGGATAGATAGATAGATAGATACATACATACATACATACATACAAATATATTATCAGACAGATAGATAGATAAAATAGATTAAGGGGGGATTTAGGGATAATATATTCTAGAGCTGTCCCTTTGTGGTCTTCAACACAATCTACCTAATGCCCTTACATTTGCTACTTAATGGCTTTAGGGCCTTTGAAGTCTCCCTCTTTTTCTTTTTCCCCTCTGCCTCTCTCTCTCTGTGGCTCTCTTTCTTTCTCTCTCTTTTTCTCTCTCAAGAGGTCTTTGGTGGCCAGCTGTCATGGTGGTAATGACACTGACCCAATGATGACTTGCAGTGCACTGCAGGGTCAATACCACCCCCTCCCCACTCACACACACACACACACACACACACACACACACACACACACACACCTCTCATCGCACAGACCTAGGGTCAGTGATTACCCCGGCTAGTCCTTTTTTTCTCTCTCCCCTTCTCCCTGGGTGTGTCTCCTGTTTTTAGCCTGGTTGTCATTAGGTCAGATCTCTCACTAGCCTAGCGCCTCCCATCTAGCTAAAAAAAAAAAAAGGTACGCACCTCTTGCTCTGTTTTGTTGAATCTTATCTGAAGGGGAAAAAAATCAATCTGAATGTGGTTTGCTGCCCCCGGGCAAAGCCAACGTATTGACAGCTGCATGAAAGGCGAGTGTTGACCCTGCAGATAATTGAATAGGCGCGGCGGAAGGTGACATCTCTCAGGCGCAGTTGGAGTGTGTGTGTGTGTGTGTGATAATGGTGTCAAGCCAATTACAGTTACAACACAACGCCTATGAGTAAAGAGGGGTTGAGGGTGCGCATGTTTTTGCATGTACAGTGTGGATGAATGTATGTGTGCATGCATGTCAGTAGGCTCACATTAGGGTGTTTGTGTATGTCCACGTGTGTGTGTGTGGGTGGGTGCCTGTTTGTCTCATGCACTTGAAAAGTATAATGCTATAGCTTTGTGGATATGGAGCGTGTGTATGTTTGTGTGTGTGTGTGTGTGTGTGTGTGTGTGTATGTGTGTGTGTAGACCCGGTGTTCACCCCAGATTATGTTTCACCATTTCAAGGGAGGACATAGAGTGGGATGAGGGGATTGAAAATAGGAGGTGGTGGAGGATTTGGGGCAGAGTGTAGGGGAGAGGACTGTCGAGAGACTAGAGAGCAGAAAAGTGGGGAAGAGAAGAACAGAGAAGAGGGGAGGACAGTGTGGAACCCTTGAGGGCGACAAGAGTCTCCATCTTCAGCTCAGGACACAGGCTGCAGGCTGTAGACTCATCAGGGCGGTGGGGGCTGCAGACGAGCACAAACCGCTGCCAAAGTTCTGAATCCCTCCATTCTTTAGTCTTTTGTCCCCCTCTCCATCTCGCTCCCTCTCGCTCCATCTCTCCTCTCCCTTTGTTTGCACTTCCTCCTTGGAGTCGCAGCGCTGCCCAGATAAACTTCCTCTGGCATTGCTATGGCTTTTGCCAACCTCTTGTATATTTCAACTCGGAGCTGGAGCTGCCCCCGAGGCCTGCTGCATAGCATAGGCTTTATGCATAACCTCACTCTCTTTTTCTTTCACTCTTTCATGCAGTGTTTTTTGCTCTCTACCCATCCATCCATCCATCCATCCATCTATCCGTTCATCCATTCTCTGAAATAAACTGCCCCTCTCATCCTGTCCAGCTGGGCCTTCTACTCTTTGTTTCACCAACGGCCCTCAATGTACCCTGAGCAACATCCACCTTAGCCTCCTCTTTTCTTCCCTTTCTTTACTCCCTCCCTCCCATCTTACACAGGCACACGTGCACACACACACACACACACACACACACACACACACAGACACAAATGCATGCATAAATCTTCTAATTGTGTTGTCCAAGGTTACACAAGGGTTATTTATATAATCATGAGTTGTAAGTGTTATTATTAGTCACCCTTTGTGACCTCCTCATGCTTTGTTTTGATTTGGGAGATGCTAATCACACCTTATCTTGGTTGGCTTTGCCATCTCTCATCTTTCCTTTGTGTGTGTGTGTGTGTGTGGGTGTGTGTGTGTGTGGCGACCATGTTTGTATGAGCAGTGAAAGAACTAGGGCATGTTTACTTTGCTCCCACAAGAGCAGAAAACATTGCTCTCCTCCTGTCTTGCTCCCTCTGTTTCTTGCACTGTCTGTCTCTCTGTGTCTCTCTCTTTCTTTCTCTCTCTCTCTCTCTCTGCGTGTCTGTTTTTTTGCAGTCACTTTGCTCCTCTCGTCTCTCCGTGCATTGTATCTGGTTGAGGGACATGCCCCTGGGTGTTTGGGAAATGTCAGAGGTAGGCCACTCATCATTGGCCAGGGCCAGCCTTGGTGGGCCAGTGTGACTTCACCCAGATAACATGTGTACTCGCGCGCGCACACACACACACACACACACACACACACACATATATCCTCTTCTCTCTTTTCTCTGTGTCCTTGTTACTCTCTTTATGTCCTCTTTCTCTCCTTCACCCCCCCCTCTCTTTTCGATGGCTTTTGATCATTGGCGTCGTCCCTGAGTGAACAGCGTCAGTCTGTAAAGGCCATTAAGTGAGCGATGAAAGGAAGCTGAAGCCCCGTCGAGAATCACGGCCGCCGCCACCTCACCGGCCCCCGTCTTCACGCACAGCGGGTGTCTGACGATTATCTTCAGCAGTTTTGCGGTGAAGCTAAACTGTCACTGAAGCCCCGACTCCACCCCGCCCCGTCGCACAGAGGCTTAATTAGGCGGTCGGCAAGGAGAGCGTGACAGAGAGAGGCGTAGTAATAACCCCCTCCAGGATCCAGGCAGCCCGGTTGGCCCACAGAGAATAGAAGGCTCCCAAAAAGACACGGGTCCGACACAAAAGAAACTCTTAAATCCTTCTTCTATAACTGAACTAGATGTCGTTTGTACAGTCAGTATGTGCTTGTTCAGTTGAACAAGGTGGCAATTAGTAATTCAGTTACCAAGAGCATCCTTTTATCAACCTACAATATCATATTTGATGCCAAAAATGAACAACAGTGCTTGAATTTGATTATTTTGCTGAAGAGGATGGAAGAGGATTAGTAATTGAATTCAACACTCTGCTATGAATATGTTTTCTTGTATTTTAGTCTTGTTTCGCTTTTGCTTACTCTGTTTTAATGTAACAGTGATCTGTGGCATTTGCATTAGAAGGGTAAAGGTTTATATCCAAACCTCATAACGGCATATAAAGACAAATACGCCCAAAACTCCCACTTTTGTTCCTCAGATGTCCTCTCTGCATGTGCTGCTTCCTGACTAGAGACGATAAAGAACCCTGAAAGGAATAAAAGTGGAGCACAGAAAAATACTGTCCTTCCTAAGCCCTTCAGACATCTCCTGAAACAGTATTGTTTGCTGAGTTCAGTGTTACAATCTCATGAATTTTTCATGCAACTCAGATAGGATGTTCCTTTGAAGTTCTCCCTTGACAACATAAAATGTTTTCTTCACTTGAGAAAGAATTGAGATATCGGCACTTGAGCGTGTCTTTGTGGACTGGCACTGGCATCGTTTTGTTGTTTTTTTTTTTTTTTTTTTTCAAAGTTCCACCGCCAACCCACTTCCACATAATGAGATTCTCTGCAACTCTCACTTTTTCTCTGGGTTTCTTTGTGTGCCTGTCACAATCTCTCTTTCTCTTTTTCTCTCTGTCTTTCTCTCTCTTCACCCTTTGGCATTGCTCTCTAGTGTATTTTTTTTTTGACTTACTGTAGACTCTCCTTAAGAATTTTCGTCATCTTCCTCTCTCTATCTTTGCACCCCATTTTCTTTCTTTTTTAAGACATGTTGCTGTTCAGATGGGTCTGTACATTTTGCTGTTCATGTTCCTGTGAAAGGGTATGTGTGAGTGCGTGTGTGTGTGTGTGTGTGTGTGTGTGTGTGTTTGTGTACACGCACCTGTCTGGGAGTGCTCAGGAGAGGATACCTAATGGGATCACAGAGTTTTTGGAAGCTCTTCTCTCAGCTGAGGAGAAGACTCGGGGAATCCCATTGGTCAGCATGTGAAACACATGGCAAAATGGGAACAAAAACATGCTTGGCCATTGGTGGAGCCCCTGAGCCCTCCCACTCTGGCTCTGCTTAGCGACAGAGATGGAGGTGGTGTGAGACTGACTCAATGGCTGCTCCACCAGTAGGAGAAACAGCACAGGCTGCGTGGAGCCCTCCCCTTCCTTCTTTCCTCTCTCTCTCTTTCTGTCTCTCTGTCCCTCGTTCAGTTTTGTGTCTTATCTTCTCTCCACTCTCAGTGTACCAGGTTATTGGACCATATTTAATGAGTGTTTTGGGACAACCTCCCATGAGATTTTGTCTTTCTCTGTCCCTCCTTTCCCTCTCTCTTTCTCTTTGTCTGTCTCCTCTCCCCCTTTCTGTATATATATATATATATATATATATCAATTTGATCACAGTATTTTCTCCCATATTGAAAGATATTGATCAGTCTAATCACAGTTAGGCTAGGCGAAATGAAACTTGATCTCTCCTCTTTTTCCTTTTTTGTCTATGTTCTCTCTCTCCTACTCTTTCTTTGTGTTCCCCCCTTTCTCATCCCTCTTCCTTATTTTCTTCTTCTGGTACCTTGGCCACTGTGACTCAATTAAATACATACTGTAGCGCACTGCAAAAAAACATTTGATACCCACTCTCCACCCCCCTCACTGGCACAGATGGAGCTGAACCCCAAACCATCTTAGTGTTACAAAATGAGGACTCCCTCAGAGACCCATAGCAGGAGCGCCAGAGGCCCCACTCTGTCCACAGATGGAGGTAGTGAGGGGATAGCGGGGTAATGAGGGGGAGAGACAGAGGGAGAGAGAGAGAGAGAGAGAGAGAGAGAGAGAGAGAGAGAGAGA
>JAGFZM010003468.1:0-15304 GCA_017657215.1 Limnothrissa miodon
AGGTCACCAAAGCGTGGGCAGCTTGGACCATATGTTATATAAAAAACGGTGTGAAAGAACTAATCCTAGAGCACATGATATTACACAACTGCATAGGCCTACAAGTCTTCCATCTGTCAATCATCCCAGACCGATTGTTTCTTAACCCCCACAAAATTACCATTATGGACAAAAGCAGATGAATTTTTAATCATTTGTAAATATGGTGTTACTTACCTGGTTTGTCTGCATCCACTTGAAAAGTGCCTTTGGACTTAATCTTTCAGAGCATGACCTAAAACCTAGTCAAGAATAATAATAATTAAAAAAAACATAAAACAAACAAGGCTAGGCCAGACTAAGCTCTAATGTAATAATAAAATGATTTTTATTTTTATTAAGGATTTTTTATTAAGTTTTTTTATCTGTGATTTTTTATCTTTTTCTCCTTACTTGTATGCAAACAGCAGCAGCCATATTTTTGTTTATTCACATGTGGGCAGTATTTGAATAGCCTATGGAATCAGGAATAATTGCAAATGTAGCTTGGCAGTGCAAATGTAGCTTAATAACGCAATAGATTAGTCCGAGCATATATCGACTCATGTATTCAGTGACGACGATGTTTTAAATAGGTTGTTCCTTTAAGATCCCTCCATTGACAAGTTGTAAACTATTTTTGATGCAATGTGGGGATCTCTGAAGGCCTATCGAGAAACCCAGAATGACGTCGAACTGTAGCAAGTAGAGAATTTTTGTCATTTGGGCTCGTCATCATTTGTCTCATAGGACTAGGCTCAGTGGGTGGTTCCTTGGTTGACAAATATGCCAATGGAGGAGGGGCTTGTGGGGACGTAAGAGTTAAATGTCATCCTCCTGGTTTTTGTTTGACTGGGAGAATCATATCAATGGTCCGTCAAAACGACGCAAAGCCTAAGGAAATTTGGAGAATGTTTATTTGTCAGTTTGATGAGATGAGTTCTAGATTGGATTTAACCTACTGTTGTGTATAGTTAGAAGAGAAGAGGACCGATTCACAGACAAACCATCGCTACTGTCTCGGCGCGGTTCCGTGGTAAGCAAAAGGCTTTAATTGATCAAGGCATCTTATATTATTGCGATTGTAACTAAATCAGTAATTGCACACACCAACGTCCTAATGTTTATGTTAAGGGGCAGCAAATGAATCGAAAATATGTGCCATAATATTATGCGATTTCTATCAATAGGTTACCATTTTTAAAGAAGCGTTAAGAACAAACGCAACGCTCAGTGTGTCAGTTTGTCGCGCGAGTGCACAATAACGTTCGTATAAAACCTGCTATTTTTTTGTTTTACTGAAGAACAACTCAAACCGGACTGCCAATGCGACCTCTACAGAAACGGTCAGTGACTGGACATGGATGATTGTCGGCTTTGTGAATGAGGTAGAGATTTTTGCTAAGCCCCTCAATCAACCCAGCCACTGGAGATGCTTTGCCGTTCATTCACCACCACAGTTCTTTGGTGAAAGCTCTGATGGGACGAGCAATAGTGTCTGCTTGACACTATTGACAAAACTGGCAGCGGAATTGTGTCCAGTGTAGACTACACCGTTGCTTTGAACAGCTACGAACGGTGAATGCTGCAAAGCGCTCCCTGACCATTCTCTGGTCCGGAGCCTGAATAAGCGTGCACCCGGAAGACCACCCAGTACCAGCAATGGATGACTCGGGGATAATTCGGCGACGACGGCTTCAGGTGAGAAGACTGACAAATTATTTCTATTACAAGTTCTTGCATGCATGTTTTGCTCTGTTCTCGGTTCTCTGCTCAAAACTCAAATGACTCTTAATCTTCTATGTTCGTTTATCCATATGTTTTAGTGTCACTCAGTTATTTACATATGCTCCAATAAACCTCTCCACTAATTTAAGTTTCATTAGGCTATACAGTATATGCAAACACGTACTCATGTGTAATGACCACCCTACAGTTGGGGTGTGCCAGATTGTTTGGGGTCTCCACTCAATTGTTCACAGCTGTAGGATGTTAATAAAGACCTGGCCACCAGCTGTCTAATAAGTGTAAAGCATTATACCAGGGGTCAGTAACCCTTGGCACTAGTGCCACTAGTGGCACTCAAAGGGATTTCTGGTGGCACATGGACAGTGATCGCCATTGGCTATTGCTTAGCGCGTCTGCTCCTCTAGTTTGACCATTTGATAGTAGCCACACCCACGCGCAGTCACACAGTCACGAGATGTAAACTTTGAGCCTAGCCTACTTAATACAGCAGTTGCACTAAGATGGCAAAGAAAGCAGCAGTTCGGGCTTTCCAGGGTCAGGGGTTATTTCCATTCAGCTTTACTATTTGTCAGTTCCAGTTGTCCAATTACATGGCACACTAACTTACAAGAAAACGTCTAAGGTTGCCGACCCCTGCATTATACATTTCTAAATTTCAAGTGTAATCATTGCAGTAGAATGGACGAGTTTACAGCTCAATCCAACAGTGAAGAGGGAATGTTCTCCCCTTCAGAGGGCATGATGTTAAAATAAACTACTATGAACTATGAACTCTTGTAAAAAAAATGGAAATTGAAAGTTGCTGGTGGAATGGTCGATAGTAATGCCAGGAAACAGTATGTAAGCTCTGGATTACGTCACCAGGGACAGGCTCAGGGGATGTAATATCTTGCCCATTGGCATAATAATGGCCTTGTAACGGTTGTGCTTGCCCCCTGGGGTCCCTCTGTCTCAATCCCTTTCACACACACAGACAAACACACACTGCATGTCTCTTAACACTCCTGCCGAGCACTCTCTGTCTGTCTGTCTGTGCCATATGGTGGAACACCCAGTCCCCTGGGAGTGCAGGGCAGATGTCATTCCCATGATGCACAGCTTCAGTGTTCTATAGAGGAAGTGTTTTATTCTACCCTTTGCTACCTCAGTTCTCAGACATGCAAGTCTGCAAAAGGGCACATTTAGTAGAACTAGCAATTAAACTGTAGCAGTTGGCCGTGTGCACAGCTCACCCTCTGTGAGCCTGAGGTGGCGGATTAAGTGGCGATATCAGTCATGCAACTTTATGATGACTGGGCGCTTTATTTATGGCAAAAAGACCAGCACTTTAAGGTGGATGCTTCTGAACAGCTCTAAGGTCTCATATTTTCCCTGTCATCCTCACAAAGAAATGGGGGGGGGGGGGGGGGGGGGGGGGGGGGGGTTGAGGAAGTGGTGCGGTGGTGGTGTTTGGCAGGGACGAGTGGGCAAGTGCAGTGTGGGCAATGTGCCCAGCTAATACTCTTTCATCCCGCCACTGGTCATTTTTTCCCCCTCAGACAGACTGGTCTGAGGACATGACGTCTGGTGGCCATTCACAGACGCAGGGTTGCTCGTGTTTCGGGTGGATGCACGGACGCCCCTTGGGTCTCTCATCACTCTTTCTCCCAGCTCTATCTCTTCATCCATCTGTCCCAAGCTCTTCCTTTCTTATTAGGTTTCTCTGCATCCCTCTGTTTTCACAAGCCCCTCCCACCATCATCTTTTTTTATTGCATTATTTATGTTCTTACCATGCGCCTCTCTTTCCTCATTTTTGTTGTTTCTGTTTCTCTCAGCTTCTTTCTCACTGTCTTTCATTTTTCTCCTTTCCTCTCTCTCGCTCCCCCCTTCCTTCTCTCGAAATCACTGCCTTTCCGTCTAATTGCTTCAGAAAGGGAGATAGACAGACGGATTCAGGGAGGGAGGGGAAAAGATAGAGAGCGATGCTGTGGTGCTGTTGCCAGGATGTTGCCAAAAGGGATGCCAGGCTGAGTGCTCCCATGCTGAGTACACAGCTTTCAGCACAGATCTCCTCTCTGCCCGGACACGCTCCCCACCATCACACACACTAAAGAGCACTTCGCCACGCACTCTCGCCATCAAATGACGACAATTAGATTTTTTTTGGTTTTTATTTTGACGCCCCTCCTTTGTTTGCCCTCTTTTTTTCTGTTATCGTCAGTGTAAAGGGTTCACACAAATAGTGTCAGTTGAGTAATTCATTGTGTACAGATATTCGCTATTAGTAGAGCTGTTTGTACTACTGTGTCAAACATCTCATGCATAATACAATTGGAACCACTCCTGAAGACTGACAATCACAGTGTCTCTGTATTTCTGTATTTTTATATTGTATGCACCAATTTTTCAGAGATTCTACCAAATTCCAAGCTTGGCAGGTTTTTGTTGTTGCTGTTGGCATTAAAGCAAGAGACTTAGGATGAATTGTGTTTGTGCTATTGGCTATTTTAGTGCATTCAGGGGACAGAGGGAAGTTTCTGATGTCAGGGCGGCTAATACTTTTGATTGGCCAAGGTATTAGTAACTCTCCAGTCCCAGTTTCCCATGAATGCATTATTAGTCATATGCCAGTGCGGTGAGTCTCAGTGAAAGCTTATAGGCCCGTGACGTAGCGCAGCAGAGCACAGCACAGCACTTGTCTCTAATGAGGCGACAGCACAAGCTCCACTGGGTTGACACTGATGTAAAAACACCTTGGCAGATCTGTGTCATCTACAGTTGTTGAGGCAGTAAGAAGTGGAGAGAGAGAACGGCCAGTACCCATGGTTGCTATTAACACTCCTTAAACATGGCGATTGCTGGTTTGGATCAAACACAATATGGTGTGGATTTCCAGTAGGGTTGCATTGACACATTTAAGACTTTTTATTTAGCCTAATTTCTTTACCCTGTTTTATTAATCAACTATTGTATTAATACATTTTGTAAATTGCACACGATAATTCTCACATCATTCTCACTGTTAATCATACATGTGTTGTGGGTTTAGTTCATCAAATATCATAGACTATTTTGGACACAAATGATTGCATACATAGAAAGCAATGCACTTTACTGCATACTTTAATACAGTATTTTGGACACAAAACTGCAGTTTTGTCATGTCATGTAATGCATGTAAAGATTTGCCACCTGCATGGACACCTACAGGACAGTTTAAATTTAGTCTCACTTGGAATTTAGTTTTAGCCAACCCTACCAACATTTGTCTGAATGCTTGTCTTCCGTGTTAGTAAATGTGCTTTGCATTGCTTGCAGTTGTGCATAACTATTTTATTGATAATTTTGCATTTGCATGTTACAAGATTAGTGAGAGAGGCAACACTAATTTCCTTACACAGAAAGTCACAGTTGTTGCTTTGTGCAATATAACTCTTCTGATGATGGTGTTCTGGCATCCAGCCCACAATGTCAGTAACCTGATTACCAGTCAGTCTTTCACAGGGCATGGTAGTTGTAGAATGAACCCATTCAACCCTGAAACATAAGAGCATGGGCAGTCTGGCCACAGCAGCCATCTTGGAAGCATCTCATAGCAATGCAAAAGGACCTGAGACTGGAGTCGCACTCGACTGATCTGTAATCAGTCATTTTCATGTGGCTTTGATTGAGCACCATCTGTTAGTAGTAGACATCTCATTTGTACTGTAGAGACAGGAAAAGAGGGAAGAGAGGACAAAGACAGAAAGATGGAAAGAGGATAAACTAATTTAAAATCTAAAATTAAATTGTCTTTGAGTCAGCACATGTAGTGGTAAAACATGGAGACATTTATATCATGCACAACACATGGATACAATCTAAACCATCACATCAGAGCTGTTTACACAGGCAGGTTTGAAAACAGCCGTTAACCAGATATAACCGGATTGGTGGCATACATGTGATTTTGAAATCAGAACGAAAACAAATGTGCAACACAAAAACATTACAGCCTAATGCGTGTCACAGATCCCCCCAGCGTGCTGCCGTCCCAGTCCCTGTCCTCTGCATAAGGTGCTGAATCACTGCCGTTATATGTCTGCAGCGTTGCTACCGCTGCTGCTGTGGCTGCTCCACCTCTGTTCACAGCCGTCTCCGCATGCCTGCTGCCGTGCCGCCACTAGCACACGCTTTATCGCACAGCTGTCCCAGGAGCTGTGTTTACGGGCTCTCTCACTGTCCCAGAAGCTGTTGGCACGCTCTCTCACTGTCCCAGGAGCTGTGTTTACAGGCTCCCATTGATGTCATTGCTTCCCATGTCCTCTGCATCCGTTGGGATGACCCAGGATCAATCAGAACACATATGTGCGAGCAGCTGAACGCTGATCAATAGATTTATCATGACAAAGAGACACATGCCGTGTCCCAGCAGAAGTGAACTCCTAATTGACACTGGGAGTTGATATTGCCCAAACGAGGGCTTTAGTGCTGCAATGTCACCTCAGCGAGTTGTCCTTTAATGGGGGGTGAAGAGGTTAAAAAGTGTGAGTGGCTATTAATAGAAATCACGCTGGGTCTGTTAAACTTATAAATTGCTGCAGCTGAGCATAGTCAAGGTGAGGTGGACACTGGCTTGTAGTCTTCATTCTTGCTTTATGATATCATCATAGCATGTTGTTCGAGTGCGGTAAGGGCAATTAAGCAGTTAAACTGGTGGTCAGTGAGGTTTGAGTACTCTCCGCTCACAGACAGTTCCAGTTGTGGCCAAAATGATTAATGAAATATCCATTGTTCTTATAACAGGCACACAAGCTAGCGGAACATTTGACATTTGTCTCCCTGTCTATTTGATCTTGATCAGTGCCAGAAAGATAATGCCAGAGAGAAAATGTCCTATTTCCCATTTTAAACACTTGAGCTCATCTCTCAGAGGTGATGTGTACTTTATCCAGCCCCTAGACCTCCACGGACAGACAAACAGACACAATGGCCTTGTGGAATATAATGTTCTCCAACCAAATGCCCCCCCCCCCCCCCCCCTCTCCCCCCCTCTCTCCCTCTCTCACACCCACCCCCCCCCCCCACACCACCCCTCTCGCCCCTTTTTACCCCCCCCCCCCCCCCTCTTTTTCTCATCTTGCTTCCCACCTACTTTGCTGCTTGGTCAGTGCACTGTTTTCTCTTAGTAGAGGGAAATGGCTTCTAGAGCAATCTTTGAAAAACAGATGAGATGGGAACAGATAGAATGGGAGAGAGAGGGAGTATACCTGTCAATATTCATACACACACACGTACACACACACACTAGCCCCGCCAATCCCCAAATGCCCACATAATGAGAAATAGAAAGTCCCCACTCAATAAGAGAAACGAGACACAATCAATGGCTGGTTCATGTCGCAGGCAGTGTATGAAGCCCACAAGGTTATTACTGTATTGTAAGAACCCACCTGATCTGTCTTTTCTTTTCTTCCTGCCTCTCCCTTCCTTTCTTACCCTTATCTCTTCCTCTAGAAGGATCTACCACTGCCACGCAAGAACAGCAGGTGAGTACACTGCAATCTGAAGATCTTGTCATCGTGAGCCATAATTTATAGACCATATGGAACTTTTGCGTGTGTGTGTGAGGGTGTGTGTGTGTGTCTAAGAGAGAGAGAGAGAGAGAGTGTGTGTGTGTGTGTGTGTGTGTGAGAATGAGAGAGAGAGAGAGAGAGAGAGAGAGAGAGAGAGAGAGAGAGAAAGAAAAAGAGAGTCGTAAACTTTAGGGTAGGTGTGACATCCCCAGCTGGAATGGGAGATTTATGACCAATGTCAGTTTGACTGGCTCTGTCCATGGTGCTGAAACTGCTCAACTCATTTTTGGATCTGTAGAGCAGCTATACTTTGTGTGTGTGTGTGTGTCTGTCTGTCTGTCTATGTTTGTCAGCATGTAGTGTGTGTGTGTGTGTGTGTGTGTGTGTGTGTGTGTGTGTGTATGTGTTTGTCAACAAAAGAGCATTCATCAATGGACTTCCACTAAAAGTGTTTTTGGTATCATGACACTGCTTGTTGCTTTTCTTCCCAGCACATGCCATTACATATGCCAATCCATTTCAGCTTGTACAGAAATCAATACCATGACCTTTGATTTGTCACTTTCATTTATCCCCCTGTCGATTGGGTTTACAGTCTTAATTGCACCTCTGCTCTTAAATAATGGAGGATGCTGAGTGCTCAGTCTGTGGCCTTGTGTGATTATACTGTATGTGTGTCACTTTTTGGTCTCATCGTATATTCAAGGGTGCTTTATAAAAAAATACCTCACAGCTTTCAGATGCCTAATTATTAGTTGGTTCTGAATTCATTTGAAAGATTTAATGAGATGAAGTCAGTCTCTCTCTTCGTGTGTCTGTCCGGACTTGGTCTCTTTCTGTCTCTGTTTCTGTTTCTCTCTCTCTCTCTCTCTCTCTCTCTCTCTCTCTTTCTTTCTCTCTTGTTCTTTCTCTGTCTGTTTTGCTCGAGCTTTCATGAATCTCTCTTCTCATTCACATTGCTCCACTTGCCTCAAGATAACTCTCAGCCTTAAAAGCACTCATACTTACACACATGTGCATACAATCATGCACACACACATGCACACATGCGCACACACACACACATACACATGCAAACACACTGAAAAATGCGCGCACATACAGTACGTACATACTCACATAACTGGGTGTTATGAAATGGCCCATCCGCGTGAAAGCCAAGCCGTGTTTCATGCGAGTGTTGCGTCATAGCTGTGATGTCTGCATGCCTACACAGATACATTAGTCTATGTGTCTGGAGACAATGGAAGAGCCTTGGGGATTCATTAGAGTGAGCACGACCATCTCACGAGAAGAGATGGAGGTATAGGGCACGCATAACGCAAGGAGTCTTTAGAAATGTACACATAGACATAGACTAGACACGTGCAAAAAATCAACGCGTTTATAAACGCACACTTGATCTTTACCCGCGCACACATTGCTTGAATCCTAGCCAGGCCTATATAGACATCAGCATGCAAGTATATTCAGGTGGCCTTACAAAAATATTCACACAAGGACACTCTCACTCAAACACACACACACACACACACACACACACACACACACACTCATACACATACACATACTCTTACGCAAAATTCGTCAAAAGGGTGAGCAATGCATCTGACATTTCTGTGCGATCCTGCTGTTACATGCCCGTTAGCTCTTCGCTCCCAGCTGCCTATGTTTTCACACCACTCACACTCACGCTGGGCTGCTGCTGCTTCCTCACAACACGCACACACACACCCACATTCACACGTACTGCCATCTTTATTGCACATTGAAGTCTCACACAAAATGGCATTGCAGTAGGCCTTACATGGATGGATGTTTGAAAATGGCTCAGTGCTGCTATGCAGCATCGGGCACACACCCAGGAAGCTGGGGATCAGCTGAGGATCAAGCAGAGGATTTCTCAGCAGTTCTAGCTCGTCACTAAGAAGCTGCGAGACAATGTCAGGCTCCCGACTGCCAACCGCCCCGCCAAACAGCTGACTGGGCTGACTGAGTCGAGCAGCCACGGAGAGTCCTGGAACATCGCAGAACAGAGCCGAACCGAACCTCCTCCTGTTTTCATACTCTCACATGACTAGCAGGAAACATTCCCCCCAAAACACCTGATCAGTGCACACCCGTGCTGACATGGCTTTCCATTCCTATATTGTTTACAGTAAGGTGGCTTGTGAGGTAGGCTAATGTTATTTTCTTTAATTGCAGTTCAGTGTTACACCATTGCCAGTGAGGTTATTGTTGTCTGTGTCTTATCTCTGACTGTAGAGGAAGTAAGTTGGTCTGGTTGGTAAATGTGTGTGTGTGTGTGTGTGTGTGTGTGTGTGTGTCTGTCTGTGTCTGTGTGTGTGTGTGTGTCATTGCTGTCTTAGATTAGCATGGAAATATTTGTCTAGCAAACGGGTCAGACTCTAGAGGATTTCAGCATCTCATCCTCTTGTGATTGTCACCATGGGGCTAGTCAGAAGGGAGGAGACGACACAAACAACAGCCTCTCTCTCTCTTTCTCTCTGTCCATCTCTCTTTCACTTTCCATCTCTCTCTCTTTCACTCTCTCTGGCTCGTGTGTTTTTTCTCACACTCTCTGACCAGCTCATACTCTGCTGGATGAAAAAGGAGATGACAGACTGAGAAGAATACAACTCTCCACACACACACACACACACACACACACACACACACACACACTGTACACACGTACATCAACTCAGAGTTTCTCTCACTCTCATGCACACAGACTCACACATGTAGGACATGGTCACAGATACTTGGACTGGAAGTGGGCACATGTGCATTCATGTGCATCTCTCTCCTCCTTCTCTGCCAGGCAGCATGAGTGTGTGTGTGTGTGTGTGAAACACTGAAAAATTCACAGGCATTGCACTCTTCATGCCAAATGGGTGTGAGCCTCAGTGCCAAGAGACATGAATGCAGATGCTGCGTTCACTGAGTAAACATGAGATGAAGAGAGGAAATCTATTTGTGTGTGTGTGTGTGTGTGTGTGTGTGTGTGTGCCAGCTCCCATGGAGACAGAGCTCAGGTTTGTCTGAAATCACAATACCCACAGATAGCTAGATAGAGAAACAGATACAGAACATAGCTAGATGGATAGATAGATAGATAGATACATACATACATACATACATACATATATATTATCAGACAGATAGATAGATAAAATAGATTAAGGGGGGATTTAGGGATAATATATTCTAGAGCTGTCCCTTTGTGGTCTTCAACACAATCTACCTAATGCCCTTACATTTGCTACTTAATGGCTTTAGGGCCTTTGAAGTCTCCCTCTTTTTCTTTTTCCCCTCTGCCTCTCTCTCTCTGTGGCTCTCTTTCTTTCTCTCTCTTTTTCTCTCTCAAGAGGTCTTTGGTGGCCGGCTGTCATGGTGGTAATGACACTGACCCAATGATGACTAGCAGTGCACTGCAGGGTCAATACCACCCCCTCCCCACTCACACACACACACACACACACACACACACACACACACACACACACCTCTCATCGCACAGACCTAGGGTCAGTGATTACCCCGGCTAGTCCTTTTTTTCTCTCTCCCCTTCTCCCTGGGTGTGTCTCCTGTTTTTAGCCTGGTTGTCATTAGGTCAGATCTCTCACTAGCCTAGCGCCTCCCATCTAGCTAAAAAAAAAAAAAGGTACGCACCTCTTGCTCTGTTTTGTTGAATCTTATCTGAAGGGGAAAAAAATCAATCTGAATGTGGTTTGCTGCCCCCGGGCAAAGCCAACGTATTGACAGCTGCATGAAAGGCGAGTGTTGACCCTGCAGATAATTGAATAGGCGCGGCGGAAGGTGACATCTCTCAGGCGCAGTTGGAGTGTGTGTGTGTGTGTGTGATAATGGTGTCAAGCCAATTACAGTTACAACACAACGCCTATGAGTAAAGAGGGGTTGAGGGTGCGCATGTTTTTGCATGTACAGTGTGGATGAATGTATGTGTGCATGCATGTCAGTAGGCTCACATTAGGGTGTTTGTGTATGTCCACGTGTGTGTGTGTGGGTGGGTGCCTGTTTGTCTCATGCACTTGAAAAGTATAATGCTATAGCTTTGTGGATATGGAGCGTGTGTATGTTTGTGTGTGTGTGTGTGTGTGTGTGTGTGTGTATGTGTGTGTGTAGACCCGGTGTTCACCCCAGATTATGTTTCACCATTTCAAGGGAGGACATAGAGTGGGATGAGGGGATTGAAAATAGGAGGTGGTGGAGGATTTGGGGCAGAGTGTAGGGGAGAGGACTGTCGAGAGACTAGAGAGCAGAAAAGTGGGGAAGAGAAGAACAGAGAAGAGGGGAGGACAGTGTGGAACCCTTGAGGGCGACAAGAGTCTCCATCTTCAGCTCAGGACACAGGCTGCAGGCTGTAGACTCATCAGGGCGGTGGGGGCTGCAGACGAGCACAAACCGCTGCCAAAGTTCTGAATCCCTCCATTCTTTAGTCTTTTGTCCCCCTCTCCATCTCGCTCCCTCTCGCTCCATCTCTCCTCTCCCTTTGTTTGCACTTCCTCCTTGGAGTCGCAGCGCTGCCCAGATAAACTTCCTCTGGCATTGCTATGGCTTTTGCCAACCTCTTGTATATTTCAACTCGGAGCTGGAGCTGCCCCCGAGGCCTGCTGCATAGCATAGGCTTTATGCATAACCTCACTCTCTTTTTCTTTCACTCTTTCATGCAGTGTTTTTTGCTCTCTACCCATCCATCCATCCATCCATCCATCTATCCGTTCATCCATTCTCTGAAATAAACTGCCCCTCTCATCCTGTCCAGCTGGGCCTTCTACTCTTTGTTTCACCAACGGCCCTCAATGTACCCTGAGCAACATCCACCTTAGCCTCCTCTTTTCTTCCCTTTCTTTACTCCCTCCCTCCCATCTTACACAGGCACACGTGCACACACACACACACACACACACACACACACACACAGACACAAATGCATGCATAAATCTTCTAATTGTGTTGTCCAAGGTTACACAAGGGTTATTTATATAATCATGAGTTGTAAGTGTTATTATTAGTCACCCTTTGTGACCTCCTCATGCTTTGTTTTGATTTGGGAGATGCTAATCACACCTTATCTTGGTTGGCTTTGCCATCTCTCATCTTTCTTTTGTGTGTGTGTGTGTGTGTGGGTGTGTGTGTGTGTGGCGACCATGTTTGTATGAGCAGTGAAAGAACTAGGGCATGTTTACTTTGCTCCCACAAGAGCAGAAAACATTGCTCTCCTCCTGTCTTGCTCCCTCTGTTTCTTGCACTGTCTGTCTCTCTGTGTCTCTCTCTTTCTTTCTCTCTCTCTCTCTCTCTCTGCGTGTCTGTTTTTTTGCAGTCACTTTGCTCCTCTCGTCTCTCCGTGCATTGTATCTGGTTGAGGGACATGCCCCTGGGTGTTTGGGAAATGTCAGAGGTAGGCCACTCATCATTGGCCAGGGCCAGCCTTGGTGGGCCAGTGTGACTTCACCCAGATAACATGTGTACTCGCGCGCGCACACACACACACACACACACACACACACACATATATCCTCTTCTCTCTTTTCTCTGTGTCCTTGTTACTCTCTTTATGTCCTCTTTCTCTCCTTCACCCCCCCCTCTCTTTTCGATGGCTTTTGATCATTGGCGTCGTCCCTGAGTGAACAGCGTCAGTCTGTAAAGGCCATTAAGTGAGCGATGAAAGGAAGCTGAAGCCCCGTCGAGAATCACGGCCGCCGCCACCTCACCGGCCCCCGTCTTCACGCACAGCGGGTGTCTGACGATTATCTTCAGCAGTTTTGCGGTGAAGCTAAACTGTCACTGAAGCCCCGACTCCACCCCGCCCCGTCGCACAGAGGCTTAATTAGGCGGTCGGCAAGGAGAGCGTGACAGAGAGAGGCGTAGTAATAACCCCCTCCAGGATCCAGGCAGCCCGGTTGGCCCACAGAGAATAGAAGGCTCCCAAAAAGACACGGGTCCGACACAAAAGAAACTCTTAAATCCTTCTTCTATAACTGAACTAGATGTCGTTTGTACAGTCAGTATGTGCTTGTTCAGTTGAACAAGGTGGCAATTAGTAATTCAGTTACCAAGAGCATCCTTTTATCAACCTACAATATCATATTTGATGCCAAAAATGAACAACAGTGCTTGAATTTGATTATTTTGCTGAAGAGGATGGAAGAGGATTAGTAATTGAATTCAACACTCTGCTATGAATATGTTTTCTTGTATTTTAGTCTTGTTTCGCTTTTGCTTACTCTGTTTTAATGTAACAGTGATCTGTGGCATTTGCATTAGAAGGGTAAAGGTTTATATCCAAACCTCATAACGGCATATAAAGACAAATACGCCCAAAACTCCCACTTTTGTTCCTCAGATGTCCTCTCTGCATGTGCTGCTTCCTGACTAGAGACGATAAAGAACCCTGAAAGGAATAAAAGTGGAGCACAGAAAAATACTGTCCTTCCTAAGCCCTTCAGACATCTCCTGAAACAGTATTGTTTGCTGAGTTCAGTGTTACAATCTCATGAATTTTTCATGCAACTCAGATAGGATGTTCCTTTGAAGTTCTCCCTTGACAACATAAAATGTTTTCTTCACTTGAGAAAGAATTGAGATATCGGCACTTGAGCGTGTCTTTGTGGACTGGCACTGGCATCGTTTTGTTGTTTTTTTTTTTTTTTTTTCAAAGTTCCACCGCCAACCCACTTCCACATAATGAGATTCTCTGCAACTCTCACTTTTTCTCTGGGTTTCTTTGTGTGCCTGTCACAATCTCTCTTTCTCTTTTTCTCTCTGTCTTTCTCTCTCTTCACCCTTTGGCATTGCTCTCTAGTGTATTTTTTTTTTGACTTACTGTAGACTCTCCTTAAGAATTTTCGTCATCTTCCTCTCTCTATCTTTGCACCCCATTTTCTTTCTTTTTTAAGACATGTTGCTGTTCAGATGGGTCTGTACATTTTGCTGTTCATGTTCCTGTGAAAGGGTATGTGTGAGTGCGTGTGTGTGTGTGTGTGTGTGTGTGTGTGTTTGTGTACACGCACCTGTCTGGGAGTGCTCAGGAGAGGATACCTAATGGGATCACAGAGTTTTTGGAAGCTCTTCTCTCAGCTGAGGAGAAGACTCGGGGAATCCCATTGGTCAGCATGTGAAACACATGGCAAAATGGGAACAAAAACATGCTTGGCCATTGGTGGAGCCCCTGAGCCCTCCCACTCTGGCTCTGCTTAGCGACAGAGATGGAGGTGGTGTGAGACTGACTCAATGGCTGCTCCACCAGTAGGAGAAACAGCACAGGCTGCGTGGAGCCCTCCCCTTCCTTCTTTCCTCTCTCTCTCTTTCTGTCTCTCTGTCCCTCGTTCAGTTTTGTGTCTTATCTTCTCTCCACTCTCAGTGTACCAGGTTATTGGACCATATTTAATGAGTGTTTTGGGACAACCTCCCATGAGATTTTGTCTTTCTCTGTCCCTCCTTTCCCTCTCTCTTTCTCTTTGTCTGTCTCCTCTCCCCCTTTCTGTATATATATATATATATATATATATATATATATCAATTTGATCACAGTATTTTCTCCCATATTGAAAGATATTGATCAGTCTAATCACAGTTAGGCTAGGCGAAATGAAACTTGATCTCTCCTCTTTTTCCTTTTTTGTTTATGTTCTCTCTCTCCTACTCTTTCTTTGTGTTCCCCCCTTTCTCATCCCTCTTCCTTATTTTCTTCTTCTGGTACCTTGGCCACTGTGACTCAATTAAATACATACTGTAGCGCACTGCAAAAAAACATTTGATACCCACTCTCCACCCCCCTCACTGGCACAGATGGAGCTGAACCCCAAACCATCTTAGTGTTACAAAATGAGGACTCCCTCAGAGACCCATAGCAGGAGCGCCAGAGGCCCCACTCTGTCCACAGATGGAGGTAGTGAGGGGATAGCGGGGTAATGAGGGGGAGAGACAGAGGGAGAGAGAGAGAGAGAGAGAGAGAGAGAGAGAGAGAGAGAGAGA
>JAGFZM010003469.1:0-10969 GCA_017657215.1 Limnothrissa miodon
GAGAGAGAGAGAGAGAGAGAGAGAGAGAGAGAGAGAGAGAGAGAAAGGTAAGAAGGAGAGAGAATGGGAGAGGGGAGTGATAATGATGAAGACTGGCTGTGGGAGTATGCACCATTGACTCATGTCACCATCCCATGCTTTTCCCATTAGTCTAAATTAAGCTCTTATCTCTCACACATCCCCATTTGTAAATGAGTTTATGTAACCGGGCCATGATGCGCACTATGGGGGCAATGTACAGCAGATGCACAGACTGTAAATGCACAATGTACAGACTGTAAATGCACGTCCACGGTATATCATGGACTGCACAATATGTATTATGTATGTACAACTCGTGTTGGAGATGGTCTCAGTGAGAGTGCATGCCCTTTGTGTGCATTGCTTGGGTTGCGTTAGCACACTTGGTGTGTATGTGTGTGTTTGTGAGGGATCCCTACAGGTGTACTCATGTTATACGTATGTTCACCACCTGCGTGATGATGCGAGAGAAGTTTTAAGGTCGTTATTCCAGGCATTTACCCGCAGACTGCCAGTCAGTCTAAGAGCGATATATTGCCCTCTCTGCAGCCAAGCACTGGTGCATACTAGCTACCGCTGGGGAGCCATGCAGGCCTTCTGTAGGGAGAGCACTGGAGGAAGATGTGGAAAGAAATTCTCTCTCTCTCTCTCTCTCTCCCTCTCCCTCTCTCTATCTCTCACTCTCTCTCTCTCTAACTCTCTCTCTCCTGTTATCTGGTGTGAGGGGCAAGAGGAGGCTGCTGGGGATTGATGGCTGAGGAAATTGAATTTTCTTTATCACCACAATCCTGAGGCATGCAGCTCAGCTTAGCGGGTCCTGGACACTCACGTGTATTGTGCGCGCGCACACACACATTTACACACTCAGACACACTAAGTGTGTCACACATACAAACAGACACACAGACACACACACATGCAGTCACCCACCACATAGTTACAACAGCCTCTCAATCAGTTTACACACACACACACACACACAGTATGACAGCTTTATCATTGGTTATGTAAGAGTTGGTGACAAACAATCATTACTCTGCCATTTCTGAGTTTGTGCAAGTCAAGCATGGAACCTCCTCTGCTCGGCTGACCTGCTTACTGTAAGCTGGAGTGGGAGAACTGCTGCACTTGCAGAAAAGCCTTTGGGCATGGGCGTGAAGCCAGACCGTATGGATTACAAAATTGTGTGTGTGTGTGTGTGTGTGTGTGTGTGTGTGTATTTGCAGTATGGTCCTGTGAGATTTCTGTTTATCATCATACCTTACAAAGCATTGGCATAATGTCACAAAATGTCTATTTTCTGAATTTATAGGCTGTTCTGTTTATATAGTCTGTGGGACTATATAAACAGAACAGAACAGTTTTTTATTATTGCTGATGGTGTTTGTTTCTTCTCTTTCTGTGTGTATGTGTGTGTGGGTGTGTGTGTGTGTGTGTCTCTCTCTCTCTCTCCAGTTGCCGCAGTAGTAACAGGAAGAGTCTGATTCTCACCACCACCTCCCCCACTTTGCCTCGTCCTCACTCTCCCCTTCCAGGCCACCTGGGTAGGTACATGTACAGCCGCTCTCAATGGCTCCCTGCTGGCCTCCATGGAGACATGGACTCTAAAGAAGAAGAGAGTCCACTTAGCCTCTCTCCTTTGGCAGCACACTTGGGTCATCCGTGGTTGTTAGTGACCTTGGTTACAGTTCTGATGAGTCTCTTTGAATTCTCAAGAGTGCACAGTTATCGTTATTGTTGACAGGGGAATACTATTCAAGGGCTTTAGAAAATCCCTAAAGGTGATTATTCAGAGATAGATAATTTCCAAAGAGGTCAAGAATTGCTTGAAAAGTAGTAGACTTGAGACCTGTGAATCACATAGTAAAAATTAATGTGCCCTGAATTGACTGTACTGTATTAAAAAGAGTGCACAAAAATATAGCAATATAGCAACATGTTGTTTGCTTCTAAGTTGAAGTCAAATATTTCTACAATGCTTACAGAACATGTATTTGTTCACATATTACAGGTACAGGTTCAGAGACATATTACAGGTTCAGAGACAGTAGCTGAAATGGTGCATTTTCATACAAACTGCCTTTGGCTGCACCCTCTACCAAAACCTGGGTGGCATCTTCTTTCATAACATGTTGGCGAGGCCAAATATATTGTGACTGTTCTAAGGTGGTCTAGTCTAATCATCTCATCTCAAACATCTTTTCATATGTCGCATACTAAGGGGATGGATGATTCTGGAGAATGTGACACTAACAAAATTAGAAGAAAAATAAGAATTCTGTTGCGTCAAGGAAGAAATGTTTTCGTCTTACCTCAATTCGTGAAACACACACAATAACAAAAGTGTTTTGTTTACATTATTAGTCTGTATATACTCTGCAGGAGTTAGATAAAATAGAGGCTCTGGTTTTTGTCTGCATGTTTCCAGGAAAGTCTCCTGTCCGACCTTCCCCTTGGCCTTCCGTCTGGGTTGTGTCTGCATACCTGCCTCTGCTGACTCAGACCCGAGACATGCCCAGTCTGCTGTTTGTCAGCGTGGGCTTCACCTTGCGCTACGGCATTAATACATCACGATTGTTTATTATTGTTGTGTCAACAGGAAGCAGCCCCCTGGACAGCCCGCGCAACTTCTCCCCCGGCACCCCCGCCCACTTCTCTTTCGCCTCGTCCAGACGGTAAGGGTCTCCAACTCAGGGCGCGTTGATCGTTTTTATGTTAGCAGGAGACTTGGCCAAATACAGATAGAAAAATCCTTGTAGCCCACAATATGTCATTGCACGCGTCTTTATTAATGCTTCCAGCTGATGCATATTATCTGTGCATTGCATGTGCTGTGTGGGTGTGTTGACCTGAGTGCATGCCGCCCGGCTTCACCCTTGTGTGTGCGTGTGTATGTGTGTGTGTGGTGGGGGTTGTTGGGCTTCGTCATTAGTTCTTATTGGCCTACTTTCACCAACTCCATCTGGAGATCTGGATGCCAGTCCTGATCTAGCACCGCCCCCCTCAACCCCCCAACCACCCTTCAAGGATTCAAGGATTCAAGGATTTTATTGTCACATACTTTTTTTAAAAGCTTTAAAAATGTAGTGAAATTGTGGATGTTGTCTGTCTATTGTGCATTTAAAAAAAAAAAGAATGAGGTAAAGTAATAGTGTAGAGAGATGTGGTGTGCTGTTGATGTGGTGATTGGGGGGGGAGGGGGAGAGTCATTATGTATGTTGGTGGGGAGAGGGAGGGCAAACTAGTAATGGTAAAAGGTGAGACGGTACGGCTACACCACACTACATTACACTACTACACGACACTAAACCACACCACACTACACCACACTATACTACACCAAGCTACACTACACTACGCTACACCATATCACACTACATTACACTACACTGCACCATACTACACTACACTACATCACTCTACAGTACACTACACTACACCACACCATATCACTCTACAGTACACTACACTACACCACACTACACTACACTACACCTCACTACACAACACTACACCACACCAAAACTACACTACACCAAAACTACACTGCACCACACTACTCCAAACTACACTACACCACACCACACTACACTACCCCACACCCAACTACACTACACTACACCACACCAAGCCACGCTAAACTACACCACCTGAGCCTGCAAGTGAGGGAGCAATGTTCTGGTAAGTTGTGTTGGGGGCAGCTGGTACTACAATGTTGGGGAGGACAGTGTGCTGAGTGAATGGAGCTGTGGAAGTAGTGTGGGGGGGTGGGCATAGTAGTTCTCTGTTGGGTGATGTCCTCACCCTGCCACTCACCCCACCCCCAACACACACACACACACACACAAAAGCTGACGGTCAGCGTGCTCTGCTTATCTAAAAACAGAGAGAAAGTGTCTCACACAGCACTACATAGGTTCTCTCATAATCCTGTCTGTGCACAGGCATCAGGCCCAGCATGTCAATAAGTGTGGCTGAGAGAGAGCAAAGGCAAGAGGAGAAACAGAGGATGGGTGGTGGGGGTTTATCACAATCGGTCATGCTTCTGGGTCTTTGTCGGGTAGAATTTGCCAAGCCTGTGGTGATCAATACATACATAATGTATCAGGGCATGGTTCACTGATTTTAACTGCTTTCAGGAAAACAGTGATGAAACACTCCTTTTTTCACCTATTTCTCGTCTCTTTTCTCAATCTATGTGTCCTCCCCTCTTCCTCTGTCTGTCTGTGTCATTCTCTGATTAGGGATGGACGACGTTGGTCCCTGGCCTCTCTGCCTTCCTCTGGCTATGGCACCAACACTCCCAGCTCTACGGTAGGCTACTTGTTAGCCACTTTATGCAAATGGCCTCACAAGCCTCCCTGTGCTCATGTTCAATGCCTTTTTATTCCACAGAACTCATATGTCTGACAGGTTGCTGTGAACTCACACTGCATGCAAATGGGTAGCTGCCTGAGAGCCCAATCAGAGTTGATTATTCATGAGTCATGGAAGCCTTGGAGTCTCTCTTTCTCCCTCTCACCCCCCCCCCCCCCCCCCCCCTTATACATACAGTATATATATAGATATAGATATGGATGTGTGTGTGTGTGTGTGTGTGTGCAGATATACCTTTTTAATTTTACTAACACAGTACAATACGCACAGTAGAAAGCTCACTTAGAGCTTTCCAAGATCAAGAAATGTGCTCACACTCACCGTTGTTCCTGTCTTATTCACACTCCTTCCTCAAGGCTCTCTTTACTCCATTTACGTCCCCCCTCATCACATTACATAAGGACATCCGAGGGACAGGAACTCACCTTCAGTGTGCAGACTGGTTGGAAAAGATGAGGGGTGGGGGCAGGGCACTGGTGCAGGGAACACAGGCATATGGAGAGATAGGAGACAGTGAGGAAGCACAAAATAGCAGGGATGAGAGATGGAGTGTGTGTGTGTGTGTGTGTGTGTGTGTGTGTGAGAGAGAGAGAGAGAGAGAGAGAGAGAGAGAGAGAGAGAGAGAGATTTTGAGCAAGCGAGTGAGAGTGAGTGAAAAATGAAAGGCAAGAGGCAGAGCAAGATGCAGCGTTTCAGAGGAGAGAAAGATGAGAGGCTCACTTTTACTCCTTTGTGACTGCCTCTGACAGCAGTGCTCGTGTACATTACAGGGTGTAGTGTGTGTGTGTGTGTGTGTGTGTGTGTGTATCTGTGTGTGTTTATGTGTGTTTGTGAACATGCACATGTGTACAGCAGGGATATGTCGTGATGTTGTATCAGGATGTTTCAAAGCATGACGCAAAACAAGACCATCGAGAGGAAATGCACTGAGATGCACTTGAAAGCCTGTCAAGTGAACAAATTACAGGATGAGTAGTGACCAGGAAGTCACTAGATGCTCCTTCTCCTTATTACCCCTCATTATCCCTTCCTGTCTCCACACCTCCTTCCATGTCTCGCTGCAACCTCTCCAGTCCAGGAACAGACTGATCAGAACAGGTGGTGACAGACACTAAAAGGTGTTGAGAGGATAACAGGCTGTCAGATGGGAAACACCCTAAAGTTGTGCTCCCCCTAAAATCTCCAGTAGTAGCTGGGGGACTTAGTCCAGGTGGTTCCTTTCACACTTTGAGACAGTTGCCTCTGGAAATAGGAGATGGACCGTTTGTTTCCCATCCATTGTCTTATTGTTGTTGACTAGACACTGAATGGGAAGTCTATTAGGGTGACAAACGATGAGGTTGCCTGGCGGAGGCACGGCATGCTAACGCTCCAGCACAACTCACTCTCCCTCTACCACTCCGTCACTTTCTTTTTTCACTCCCTTTGTCTCCCTTCCCCGATGACTCTCATCATTTATCAGTATCTTCCTCAGCCTCTGTCACTGAGCAGTTTTTTGTTTGCTTCCTGTCCTCCATTGAATTAGTCTTAACATCACTCTTACCGTCACTATCTTTCTTTGCTCTTTTCTCTCTTTTCTCACTCTTTCACTCCTTTGTCTCCTTCATCCCCGCTTCTCTGTAACGGGTTACTGTTTCTCCTGCACTTTACCATCTTTATGGCTTCTATCCATCTTTTTTCTTCTACCACCATCACCCTCTCCCCCATCTCTATGTGTCTCTTCCCGCTTCCTGTGGCAGTCTCTGTTCACCTTAATACTGCTTCTTTGCTTGGAAATGGGTAAAGTTGATGCTCTGCATGCTCTTTTACGAGTCCATGTTGTCCTTGTTTTAAAAGTATTTTATTTCCTCTTTCCTCCCTCTTTACTCTCTCTTTCTCTCTTCCCCTCTCTTCCCATGTCTCTCTTTCCCTCATTAGTCCTCCAGCTCCTCTCAGGAGCGTCTTCACCAGTTGCCCTTCCAGCCCACCATGGACGAGCTGCACTTCCTCTCCAAACACTTTGGCAGCAGTGAGAGCATCACCGACGACGATGGCGGACGCTGCTCTCCGCACGTGCGCCCACGGTCACGCAGCCTCAGGTATGCACACACACACACACACACACACATACACACAGACACACACACACACACACACACACATACATACACACACTAAACATACAAATGAGTGGGCATACATTTAACTTCAATTTGACTAGGGAGGCACTGATTCGCATAATGACACACTCAAACATTTGAGTCATTTATTGTATGTACATATAGCACACACACACATACACACACACACACACACACACACACACACTCAAACACTCTCAAACACACAGAGGCCGAGCAGATGTCCATAAAGTGATTGTGATCTCTCTTTTCCAGCCCGGGTCGTTCGCCATCTTGCTACGACAACGAGATTGTGATGATGAATCACGTGTACAAAGAGCGCTTCCCTAAAGTGAGTCACATACACAAAAGCACACAGAAACACACACACACAATCGCAAATGCATGTACATGAGTACGTGCATATATAGAAACACACACACACACACTAAATCCACATGACTTTTTTTGTGTGTTTTTTTTATTATTAAAAAGTGGATGTTGGTTAGAGTAATGGACAATGACTACATGTATTATGAAAGCTTATCATCTTCCCAAGCAGCTGCACTTCTGACCCTTGCATATGCCTTGAAGCCAACTACATCCTCTCTCCCATACTAAACACACACACACACAAACACACACACACACAGCCAACCAGGCCATCAGCATGCACTCACAGCTGCTTTCAGCCTGTAGGCTCTTCTGATCTGATTCAGTTCAACTTGAGAATTCATACAGAGCCTAGGCTGCATTTCCAATCATGCAATGAGGAGTACAAGAAGGATTCTAAGGATAGAATTTAAAAACATGGAAGTTAAATCATGTCGTTAAGAAAGAAGCAGACACAAGAATGAGAGGCTAGTACTGTAATTAAGACCTCCCAGAGCCTCCCATACGAGTGAGATGTTGCCATGCAACCTGCCCAACCTGTTACCATCTGTTGTACCTCGTGGCTGTGTCTCAATGATCCCGTGGATAACAAGACTTTAGTCCAGTCAGCTGATGGATGCTTCAGGCATCCTCTGGGGAACAGCCAAAGTGCTGGAACAGGTGCCATGGTTACAAGCCTGTATTGATTCAGGAGCGCAGTGAGAGGATTGACAAGGCTACTAATCCTGCCGTGAACTGGCTAGAGCCAGCTGGGAAGCAGTCGTAAACAGGGCATTGTTTACAAGGCCAGGCAAAGGGAGAAGTGTTGGAAATACCCAGTGGATAAGATTTCCTGAACAGCTCATCAGCCCCTTGGGGTGGTGTACGAAGAAGAAGACCATTTCATGAATGAGGGAATAATTCTAGGAAGTGGGGAGCATCATAACAAATGACATACTCTCTTCTTTCTTTCCTTCATTGCCCTTTTATCTCTCTCTTTCCCTCTCTCTTCCACCGCCTCCATCCATCCATGTCTCTCGCTCTCGCTTTTTTTCTGCCCTCCATCCTCCCTCCTTCAGGCCACGGCGCAGATGGAGGAGCGTCTGGCTGACTTCATCCATGCCTACTCCCCCGAGAGCGTGCTGCCCCTGGCCGACGGTGTTCTCAGCTTCATCCACCATCAGATCGTGGAGCTGGCCCGGGACTGCCTGGCCAAGTCGCGCGAGGGGCTCATCACCACCGTCTACTTCTTTGAGCTCCAGGAGAACTTGGAGAAGCTTCTCAATGACGTGAGTCAAGCTCCGTGCATGCATATCCCACAATCCTCTTGGAAGGGCCAGTATGGAGTGATGGTCAGGCAAGGGTTAATAATGTGTTGTGAAAAGGCCTCTGGGGCTGGGATCCCATAATGGCTGCTGAATAAAGTGATGGGTATGGTTAAGTCTCTTTAACCCGTGAGAGTTATTGCACATTGTAGTTCACTCAGAGCTCACCATGTCTAATGAACGTGCCATTGTAATTCTAATTAAAGATCATTAATATTTAAAGATCTGTTTTACCATATTCTGCATGTCATTTAAACATAATGAATGGAGGGGTTTTGAAATGTCTTTTATTGAATCAAGATTACGGATCTCTTCTTTTCCATAAGCCAAAATGAAATTTGGAGCATAAATGAATGGTAATGACACAATTATGCCTGTTTGACAGAAATGGCGCAGATAATGGCCGTCGAGGAAGCTTTGTCTTGATTGGCCGCTCAGCCGTTCACTGATTAAATCTGCATGAGTTTCCTGGATGGCGCTTTATCAGCCTGGATTGGATTAAACTGCCACGGCACCACAGCCATTTTGTTTTATGGCACTCTCTCCTTTAGCTGTAATGCATCATTACAGACAATGGAGTAATTAATGTGCATTATAAATCACAGCATCACAGATTCAATTGGAAGACTTTGCAGATGCAGAGCACATAAAAAGCAGTCAAAAGTTTTGAATGATCTGAAAAGAGACTTTACAAACAGATTGAATAGGTTTATAACCACGAGTATCGCTAATTATTAGAGAGATAAAACCATATTAATTCTGTTTAGAGGAAGCTGCTCCTGACAGTCTGGCCAGATACACAATTCACGAGGACAGGGACAGCACGCACCCAAATATTCTTAATCTATTCTCTAACATCTGTGTCTCCTCTTTGCAGGCTTTTGAGCGCTCAGAGAGCTCTGAGGTAGCCTTCGTCACTGAGCTGGTCAAAAAACTCCTCATCAACATTTCCCGCCCCGCCCGACTCCTTGAATGTTTGGTGAGTGCTCTGCTGGGTTTGTGAACTCCCCAGTTCTGGGATTCCTCCGGTGGGACCTATTAGCCTAGTTCAGTGTTCTGTTCTGCCCCGACTTTTATCATAGTCCCCAGCTCGTCCTTCTGATTATGCAGCGAAGTGTTCCACAGACTGCCCAAAACAATCTGCTACCAAAAATGCAGCGTCTTGCTGTGCTGTTGTTTGACAAAATCAATTTGTTTCACAAATATTAGGTTAAAAAGCGTTGCTTTACCAAAGTCAAAATAAAGCACATACACAACACAGAATCAAACACTTTCCCTCTTTCTCTCTCACACACACACACACATTTTACAAAAAAGGACTGTCTGCTGTGGCGATTACATTTGCATTTAGATGAAAAATTCCTATTTACCCCGAGAGCCGTTATATCGCTGGCTGTTCTAAAATCTTCAAGCTCGGTGACTCACATCAGCTGATTCGCATAGTCATTTCAAGTTCTCTGCCAGCGTGTCGAGAATCGGCCCTGAGGCGGAAGACCGAAATGGCCCTAATCCTCATATTAATGCACTAGTCTCTTCACACACACGCACACACACACACACATACACACACACACACACACACACACACACATTATACGACACCCTACACACTCCACTATACTCATGTCAGTGAGTTCAGAGAACATTCAGTCCGGTCTGGGTTGGTCATTAGTTCTGTCTGACTGTGATCTTCCTCCCCTTTGGTGGGCCACCAGGAGTTCAACCCGGAGGAGTTCTACCACCTCCTGGAGGCAGCGGAGGACCACGCCAAGGAGGGCCATCTGATGAAGACCGACATCCCACGTTACATCATCAGCCAGCTGGGCCTCACCAGGGACCCTCTGGAAGGTGAGAGACAGAGAAAGAGAGAGAGAGAGAGAGAGAGAGAGAGAGAGAGATGCCAGACATAAGGAAATAGAGGAAGCAAATGACAAAGAAAGAAAAAAATGAGAACAATAAATGTGCTGCTTGTCAAGTACACAGTCTTCAGTCACAGAATATAAACAGCCCCGGCCAATCACAGCCCTGACTGAACGCCAGCCTTTGTCCTCTGTGTGCTTCTGCTTTTCATTGTTTTCCTTCCCTTTCAAGCACAACATGTGACTTGGCTCCTTCTGAAAAGTACCAGTCACACACAATTAAGAGGCTTTGGCTTTTGCTCTGTTGTTCCAGCCAGTCTTACCTCCCTAAAATGAACCCAACTAAGGCGCAGGCCATCAATCAGGCTGTCAGGAATGCAGTGTTCCTTACAGCTGTGGACATTATTGCCGTAATGAATCATTGCTGCCCAACATTGGCCATCTGAGCCTGATGTTAACTTCCTTTGTTTCTCAGACATGGTCAACTTGGACAGCTACGACAGTGAGGGGCCCCTCACCCCAGAGACAGACGACTCAGCAGAGGTGAGACCCCAAGAGGCAGACACATGCACACACACCAAGAAACACACACACACATACACTCACACGCACACACACGGACACACACACAATCACACAAATGCACACAGTACTCTATCATCCCATGTGTGTGTTAGTGTGTGAGTGTACATACTGTATGTGTGTTTGTGTGTGTTTGTGTGTGTGTGTGTGTGTGTAAAACATCCTGTTTCACTGCAGTTTGATCTGCAGCTCAGTGCCACCCAGCAAGCTGCCCTCCCACTCCTCATCTCTGCAGCGTCCAAATCCAGCTGAATCCACTAATCACTCCACCAAAGCACATGCGCACTCACACACACACACACACACACACACACACACACACACACACACACAC